>JAQGAF010002958.1:0-19701 GCA_034687865.1 Kryphioiulus occultus
AGCAATAACAATGATAAATAACAATTGATATTAAATGAACAATTAATACCAATTGCTGTCATTAAACCTATTGATTGTATTGTTAAACAATTCCAATTGAGTTAATTGAGTTAATGTGATTGTCTGGTCAGTTAATATATGGTCAACATGAAGATATGGTCAACTTTGAAGGTTCCACTGTAATAATTTCGGTTACAACAATTCGACCTGGTTGTGTCATAGTCCAATTGGTCAACAAACAACATACGAAGGTGCAGGTGGTCAACATGTAGAGGTCATCTTCCATTGAGTTAATGTGGTCAACATAAAGAGATAGTCAACTTTGAAGATTCTACTGTAATAATTCGCGTTACAACAATTTGGCCTTATTGTATTACAGTCCAAGTGGTCAACAAAGAACATACGAAGGTGTAGGTGGTCAACATGTAGAGGTTATCTTTCATTGAATTATGTGGTGACTATTTGGTGAGTTAAAATGTTCATTTGTTTGTGAGTTTTTTTACGTTGGCCTATTCAGTTAAAATGTGGTCAAAATGAAGAGATTGTCAACTTTGGAAGTTCTACTGTAATAATTCAACGTTACAACAATTCGACCTGGTTTTACTGAAATATTTTCTAATTTCGCCAGTTTTGAGCGTTTCGACCTGGTTTTACGTCGTTTTTCGCATTTCTGGATTGGTTTCTCCGAAGAAGAAGAATAAAAAAAAATTCAAATTTGAACACTTGAGGAACTCTTGCCAAACCATTACAGTAACCTTTCCAGAATGGGTCATACGAGCCAAGTTGCCAAACCAAAAGTCAATTTCCAGTGGCCGTTAAGTTTTTTTTTTATCTTTTCCAATGATGGCCAATGGCATCCTGGAGTTTTCAATTGCGTATTTGGTGTGACGCAGACGTGCAGTTAACCGAAAAGATGCAAATTGAAACGTGGCTTTTACTGGATGGATTTGGGAAGAGGAAACTGGATTATTGAACAAATGGCGATGGTTCAGAGTGGAAAAGAAGCTCCAATTGTTAACTGCTGGGCATGCATAATTAAATGGCTCTCGGAAACAATGCTAATGAACGCCAAATACCACATTTTATAGCACAAATGCTCAACATTGACGACTGCAGCGCCATCTGCTGCATTTATTGCTCTCAGGAGCGTCTTACCGTGCTTTTAAAACCTTACTAGATTTCAGAGCATGCACTTTGGCAACGGTAATTTTACAGTTACATGTACACTTGAGTGCAAAAAAATCGACTCACCAGCATGAATCGAGTAAAAATGTGTTTTTTCTCAGAAATCAAATGTCCGATTTAAAATCGGAAAAATGTGTTTTGTAGACATATTATTCCTCTCTATAATTCGCCTAATTTGCACAACATTCTTTATGCATATTTGAGGCGTAAAATGTGGAACTTAAAAGCAACCCTAATTTGCATTATTTATGACATATGCATTCTTGTACCCCTGTGGCAAAAACGTGTTCCTGAATGAAATTTGTTATCAGAGCTTAATGAACACACATGCAGACATATTGTTAATTAATGGTTTCTCGATAAAATGACCACTACACCGGTAGTAACCGCATAAGTTGTACACTATTCTCCGGAGAAACTCAGCAGAAATCCTTTTCACTCTAGGCTAATTATAAAGAGGAATAAATTGTCTGTAAAACACATTTTTCCGATTTTAAATCCGATATTTGGTTTCTAAGAAAAACGCACTTTTACTCGATTCTTGCAGGTGAGTCGATTTTTTTGTACTCAAGTGTATTAACTTTTTCAAACAAATGGGATAGATGGCAATGTTATGTAATGCGATGGTATTTTAGTATTAATTAAGGTGCGGGTTGCCAAAGTAGGAAGGTCTATTTCCATATCTTAATTATGCGAATTAACATGCACTCGGCAAGAAAATCCATAAAATCAGCCCAGGCATACATTCTTGAGTCAATATGTGCACATGCTAACGAAATGAAATAAGATTCCTCCATGAAAAATGGAAGTGCAACACTCAGAAGTATGGGAAATGCCAATTTTATGAAAAACAAAAAATTAAAACTGCACCTATTATTTTTTTTTGGATAATCTAAGGTTTTCCATCGGAGTTAATAAATCTTAAATTTTGAGATTATGCTTGAATTTAACTTGAAGTTGTTTAAATTCAGTTGGTAAAATTCAGAGTTGAATTTCAGCATTTGAAATTCATTTTTTTTAAATTTCAGCAGTTGGAATTAAATTGTTGAATTTCAGTTGAATGTGAGTCGTTGACATTCATAGCTGAATTTCAGTGTTGAATTTGAGTTGGTAAAATTTACAGTTGAATTTGAGTTGGTAAAATTTACAGTTGAATTTGAGTTGGTAAAATTTACTGTTGGATTTTAGTTGGCGAAATTCAGTGTTGAATTTCAGTTGGCGAAATTCAGTGTTGAATTTCAGTTGGCGAAATTCAGTGTTGAATTTCAGCTGGCGAAATTCAGTGTTGAATTTCAGCTGGCGAAATTCAGTGTTGAATTTCAGCTGGCGAAATTCAGTTTTGAATTTCAGTTGGCGAAATTCAGTGTTGAATTTCAGTTGGCGAAATTCAGTGTAGAATTTCAGTTGGCGAAATTCAGTGTAGAATTTCAGTTGGCGAAATTCAGTGTTGAATTTCAGCTGGCGAAATTCAGAGTTGAACTTGAGTTTTAATTGGCAAAATTCAGAGTTGAATTTCAGTTGGCAAAATTCAGAGTTGAATTTCAGTTGGCAAAATTCAGAGTTGAATTTCAGCTGGCAAAATTCAGAGTTGAATTTCAGCTGGCAAAATTCAGAGTTGAATTTCAGCTGGCAAAATTCAGTGTTGAATTTGAATTAGTAAGTTGTTAAATGTTCATTCGTCAAAATTCAGAGTTGAATTTCAAATAATCTGAGAAGTTTCTTAAGAGTTAATACATTACATTTTTTTAGGAAAGCATGGTAACAAGATGGATTGAATTAAGAATAAAATTGTAAGATTTGATATTTTCATTTTATAAACTATGGAACAAAAACCTTTTTTTTTCAAAACATGAGGAAAATATTTTTTTCGATTTATAAATTATCAAGGTTTGTAAGATCTGATATTTTCCAGTTATAAATCAAGATGAAATATACGGTATGCGTAATAAGTAAAATTCCCTTTATACTGATTCTGGTTTTGTCGCAAATATTGATGTTTATGCAAATCCGTTTGCGGTCGTTGATAAAAAGCACTTTCTCATCTGGAATCTTAACAGAAAGTGCATTTGAATTATGCAAAAAAAAAAGTATAAACGAACCGTTAATGTTGAACGAGCAAGAGAAGGGCAATGCACCCATTTCCCCACCCCTCCCCCAATACAAATGTGTTTTTATACCCAGTATTTTAATCCCAAATCTACATTTTCATTCGCTTCATAAAAAGATGGCAGCACAGATTTCAAACTACAAGTTTCAATTACTGGCACGATGATAAAAGTCGTTTTCTTCATGGCACATATATCCAATTCTCATCTTTTATTTTTCAGAAATGCACAAAAAAATGGGGGAAAAATTGCTTTTCATGTCTATAAAAATTAGCGTATTTTAACGAGAAAAAATATCGCACAATAGAGAACTAGCTAATTAGGTTTCTCTCATGCATATGTCATCTTCTCGTTTTCGGAAACAAGTAAGATATTTCGAGCATCAAATTCAAGCATTTGAATTATTAAACGGATTTTTCTCTAAGAACTGATCAAAGATGCACTGAAACGTATTTTCCATTTCGCCATTATTTATGAGTGCATAAGCAATTCCTCGAAATGAGGCTAAAGGAAGATTACTGTAACCTTATACAGTGTATATGCTATTCTCCAAAAAATCTTCTCGTGTATTTTATTGATCGAATTTGTAGGAAGAAAAATCCAAAATGCCATTTTAAACAACCTGTGGCAGAGGGTAGGAACCGACTAATTAAATGAAGGCGAAAATTAATTAGTAAATCGGGTGAAACTGCTATACCATGGGGCACGAAATTACATTACTATTGGAAACCTATTGTATTTAATAAATTACGTAATGAGGTATTTTCCAAAAGCTTTACACGTCCTTAAAAGGTCAATTTCCCAGTACGATAAACCAAAATAACCACGATGCATCTGTTAAAATACTTTGTCCAAAATTACCCAACAAGATAGCAATCTACAATTGCACATTGTATTGCTAGGAAACCTTTTCCAGGGCCTATCAAAGACTGGAATTTAAAATAAATGGTCAAAAATTGTATGAAAAATATGCTAAATAAAATTACATGTCATTTATTAACATAACAAGATAGTAGAACAGAACATTTTGGAAAACATCAAACGATGAGGGAAACATATCAAAGTGACTTCCTATCATTGCAAATAATGTACCCAATTGCTTTGTTGGTTTTTATTGATCCCACAACTTTTGAATACTAATACATTCCAACGAGGAGGGAAAAATATACATATAGAAGTTAGATTTCTGTACATGTAATTTTGATTTGCATGCATTCAAAACTGGTTACTATAACATTGGCCATGTTAGTTTCCTGTGAGACGTAATGGAGTTTCAAAAACAATTTTGAACATAAATAGCACGATTTTTGATCATTATATACTGAACTGTTTTTGGTTCAATGACAATAATGGTTAAGAATGAATTTAAAAATTTAACTTAAATTTAATGTTAGTTTCCTTCTGAGATGTACTGGAGTTTCAAAAACAATTTTGAATTTACATAGCACGATATCTGACCACTATAAATTTACTATATTATATACTGAACTGTTTTAGGTCCAATAACAATAAAGGTTAAGATTGAATTAAGAATGCAAATGGCAATTTACATGCATCGAAATATGGTTACCATATCATCCTACCATTTCCTACTCAGATATTTTCTGGAGTTTCAAAAACAATTTTGAATATGAATGTCACGATTTTGACAACTATATACTGAACTGTTTTAGGTCCAATAACAGTAATGGTTAAGAATGAATTTAATAATGTGATTGCAATTTACATGAATCCAAATTTGGTTACCATATCATTGACCATGTTAGTTTCCTTCTGAAATATTCCGGAGTTTCAAAAACAATTTTTAATATAAATAGTACGATTTTTGACCACTATACTATATTTAACTGTTTTACGTCCAATAACAATGGTTAAGAATGAATTTAATAATGTGATTGCAATTTACATGAATCCAAATCTGGTTATTATATCATGCCATGTTAGTTTTCTTCTGAAATGTTCCGGAGTTTCAAAAACAATTTTGAACATAAATAGCACGATTTTTTACAATTATATACTGAACTGTTTTAGGTTCAATAACAATAATGGTTAAGAATGAATTTAATAATGTGATTGCAATTTACATTGGCCATGTTAGTTTCCTTCTGCGATGTATTGCAGTTTCAAAAACAATTTTTAATATGAATAGCACGATTTCGAGCCACCATATGCTGAATTGTTTCAGGTCCAATAACAATAATCTTTTAAGAATGAATTTGCAAATACTGATTTGGCGTTATTTCTTAGTACATGTATTTCGTGCATGTTACGTCCCAGAAATGGGAAAAAACTGTTCGAAAGTGGGCATTTTTGAGAAACTGGTAAACTGGAGACAATGTGTTGTTGCCTAACGGTTTCCATCACTTAGGCAGCCATGATAATGGGTCGAATATTGGCGAAGCAGCAATTTGCGCTTATTGCAAAAAATAAACCGGACGATCGAAGGTGAATTGGCAGCTTGCTCACTAGCCAGCTAGAGTGTGTTTATAATGTCAATATTTAGGCTCTGGGCTGCGAACTGCTCATCGCCAATAATCGAGCGACCATTACAACCGTTTTGCACCACTTGAACCACGCACAATAACGCCGAATATTACACGCTTGTACACACAACTTCAATCCATCCTAATATGAAAATCCCAAATGAAAAAAAAAGTGCAAACACGTAATCATTCCCCTTCACCCGATGTTATACTTCGTGGACACGCTAGACTGGCACAATAGCAGTGGCAAGATTGCTCGTTTTGGTCGATATCTTAAGCATACAAAAGCTGGCAAGGACATACAGCAAGGCGTTTTACTCCTTAAGGCTCCTAGCACGCCACCAATGTACATGCGCAGAATTGCGAACACACACACACTCGTGTAGACCCAAGAATCCTGCGGGGATGTTATCAACGATAACAGCATTACGACGAAAAGAGATCCGTGTTTTCCTTCGTTGATAAATAAAACTTATTTAACTCGGGTTGGGCATAGCCGCATAGCACGTTTACCCCTTTACCCTGGTGGAAAAAACATTTGAAAACCATTGAACTCTACAATTGCTTTCTATGTTTCCAACAACTCAACTGTTGAAAAACTAATGATTTCCTATTAGTCCCAAAGATTATCAACTATTCTCTTGTATTTGACCAATTATTCAATTGTTCAAATGCTGGATGATGGAATATTTTCATTTTTATTTTATGAATTATCCTACAGTTGAATAATCCATATAAGCATTCGAACGTTCTCTTATTCAATGTTATAATTGTGCATGTTAATCTAGATCGACCATTTATATATTTTCAAATTAAAACCACATTTCTACTGTGAATTCTTTGTAAAATTATAAATTTATTCATATACATTTCATTGGTATTAAAGTTGTATTTTCAGTTTTTTTAATATATGCGTACAATGTGTAATACGAAAATGGTTGTTGTTATTTATGTTTTCTTTAGGATATATGGAATATTAAGAATAACAACATGAACGATGAATTCATGGATTATAATATTGGACATGTAGTGTATATATTATCCATTGGCTGACAATTGAGCCATTGGCTTACAAGACAGTTGAGCCATTGTAACAATCCAATTGCTGAATAGTCTAATCACTAGTTGAACCGTAGAATAGTTCAGCCAATGGTTTGAACTTATCAATTTTCCAATTGTCCTAATTGTCCTAGTACTGTCGAACTAATAATGGGATTGTAGGATTCAATGATTTTCATCCAATTGTTTCTTTCACCAAGGTACGCAATAATTTCCATAATTTTTTTAAATCTCACAAATCGTGACGTCACCGTCCCTCCACGTGCTACGACGTCGAGGGTATGGGGAAAAATAAGCGCGTGCCTGACGATGCTGACCCAATCGTCAACAGCGTGACGTCAGCGCCCCCTACGTCACAAAATCCAGCTTTGGCAAAGCCATAAAAGTGGAAGGCTTGGCCCAGTTGGCAAGATTTCCAGCTTGGAAAGCTAGTCGAGTGCACTGAGAAAAACTATTATTACTACTGTACATCGTGTAACATCCATCACCATCACCATCATCATCCTCAATATCAACATCATCATCATCATCTGATCAGAGAAGATGACGATGAAGATGGAGAAAGAAACTACGGGAAACTCTGGACATTCAACGAAAATGGAGCATAAGATGCCAGATAAGGTCAAAGTGAAGGAATTCATCAAAAAGTACAGAGACATCGTGGTCAGGGATGAAGACTACGAAGAGGGCAAGAAAACCCAGCCTGGGATGAAGACTTTCAAGTGAGTCAATCAGTCACTTGACCTCTAGCCTATCATTCACTCATTCATTCATTAAGACTTAATTCAATTGAATTTGGCTGAATTTTCAGCTAAATTCATTAACTGAATTAATATGGGATCGCGTCTGGTCGAGCCTATTTAATTAACTCCGGCAATTATTATAAGAAATATTATTAGCATTAATCGTTTACTAATTATTGTTAGAATTATACAGAAAAACATCCAGATTAATTTCGTTTAATTTAGAGGAAAATTCGACGTTTAAAGTAAAAGTTGTTAAATGAAAGAAGTTAACTCGAGCAATTATTATAAGAATAATTAATTATTTAGTATTAATCGTTGTTGGAAATATTCGGAAAAAGTTCAGATTAATTTCGTTTAAATTAGAGCAACATTCAACAAATCATATGAAATTAATTTAAATGAGTGTTTTAGAAATTAGAAATTGATTCGAGTCGTTAGTTTAAATTATTAAAAAATTTCAAGAAACGAAATTATTACAAATTTTTGAAAATTTCACGAAACGAAAGTATTAGAAATTTTAAAAAATTTCACGAAACGAAATTATTAGAAATTTTAAAAAATTTCACGAAACGAAATTATTAGAAATTTTCCGAAATAAGCGGATTAAATTCATTTGATTTAGCGGAAAACGTGATGATTTAACTATAAGTTAAATTACTTGAAATTTTCAGAAATTAGCAATGAATTCGCGTAAATAGTTTAAATTATTTGAAATATTCAAAAGAGGAAAAGGATTGAGTTCATTTAATATAGTAGATAATTTAAACAGTTAAATGAAATTGAATTACAATAAATTTTCAGCAATTACCAATGAATTCGAGTAATTTTCATGAAATTTAAATTAGTTTAAATTATAGAAATTTCCAGAAAAAGAAGAAGAAACGAAATGAACTTTTCGATTTAACTACCTACGTATATGGGTTTACTCAATCACAGTCACTGATAAAATGTTGCAAATTTTAAGAAGAAAAAACCAATTTTGCTATAAATGAAATGAATAACTACATAGGTGCACTAAATCACAACCACGGTTTTTACCTTCTGAAAATTTGTAATATCTTATTTCATTTAAATTTTTGAATATTAGATTTTCAGGAAAAAATAACAGCGATACTGATTAGCAAAAAATTCATCAATTTCACTATTCAACAATGTCACTATTTTGACATTCGATCGTTATTGCAGGATAAAAATATCAAAATACAGTGTACGTGTACATTTATAACATTTTGTAAATTTTGCAAAAGTATTACAGAGTGAAATAAGTAAATAAATATCCAGTCTGGCTTTTTCAAACATGAATAAATTCCACGAAATTGCGAATTTCAGCTCTATGATAGCGGTATCATAAAACCTTATCGAGTTCATTTCTCAGCAATATGCAAATTAGTTTCCAGGTAAAACATCTCGTTATGTTTAACGACCCGTCAAGTATTTGACAGGAAGGTGACATTATGGTCCTTATACAGAGTAGATAAATGTGCAAATTAAAAAAAAACATTTAGGAAAACCAGAAAATGCAGAAATTTGCGTAATATGATGAATGTGAAAATGTAAAAAAACATTTAGGAAAACCAGAAAATGCAGAAATTTGCGTAATATGATGAATGTGCAAATGACAAAAAAACATTTCAGTAAAAACCAGAAAATGCAGAAATTTGCGTAATATGATGAATGTGCAAATGACAAAAAAACATTTATGAAAACCAGAAAATGCAGAAATTTGTGTAATATGATGAATGTGAAAATTAAAAAAACATTTAGGAAAACCAGAAAATGCAGAAATTTGCGTAATATGATGAATGTGCAAATTAAAAAAAAACATTTAGGAAAACCAGAAAATGCAGAAATTTGTGTAATATGATGAAACATTTCGTTTTACACCATTCTGTAAAGTTGTATATTACAAACTAACCTTTTAGAACGTCTTAGCGTTTAAAACACTTAGCGAACCAAGTAAATTTTTTTTGGGAATTGTTCGCATAGCACGCAATTTTCCACGTATTTTTTTTAAAAATTATTTTAATTACTTCAGTCTGCATTTCCTGAATAAGCAAAGGTTCACTTGCCCCAAAAGTCGTGAGAAGCTGTGTTCGTATTGTGTCGTTGTTTTAAATTTAATACGTCTAGACTGAGTGGGGAAGGGTAATGGTCATAAAGTGAGCCATTCATAAGACGAAACATTCTTAAGACGTTGACGCTAGGGGTCACTCGGATCGTAGACAATGGGGTTAATCCGAACGCGGGATGACCCCCATCTACTCTAACGACCCTTTTACGAGATAGGACGCACGTAGTCCAATTGGGAAATTAAGTCCATTTGAAAACAGATCAACTTTGCTATTTTTAGCATCATCAAAAACCTATACACGTATACGAAGCTACACCTGCAGTGGAAATACACTTTCAATCTGTTTCCATTAGAAAAATACGTGAAATTTTGTTATTCGGCGATATTTCTCGAAATATTTTGATTTTAGAAGTTTATCAAACAAGAAATAATTGTAAAATTTCACGTATCAATATTAAAGATTGCACTTTTTAAAATTGAAAACATTTCCCTATTATTTTGGTCGAGACTGCGTTTGGAATATCTTAGACTTTGGAGAAAATGCTTTAAATTTTAGAGAGAACGTTTTAGATCTTAGAGAACACATTTGAGGTTTAAACAACATTTGAAGTTTTTAGGTAAAATATTTCAGATTTTAGAGAAAATATTTTAGATTTTAAAGCACTGTATATTTCAGATAAAATATTTGACGTTTGCATAGAAAATATTTTAAGTTTTTATAGAAAATATTTTAGAGCATATCTTTATGATTTTCGAGCATAATTGACTTTCAGATTTTAGAGGAAATATTTTAAATTTTAGTGAGCATAATTGAGATTATAGAGAATATTTCGATTTTAGGGAAAAAGCGTAGAAGCTAGAGAAAACGTTTTAAATTTTAGAGAAAACATTTAAGATTTCAGAGAACATACTTGAGATTTAAAAAATAGTTGGGGTTTTAGACAAAATGTTTGAAGTTTTTACACAAAATACTTTAGATTTTTGAGCGTAGTTTTAAGATTTTCGATCACAATTGTCTTTCAGATTTTAGGGCATATCTTTCAGATAAAATATTTGATGTTTGTAGACAAAATATTTTAAGATTTCAGAGAAACTATTTTTCATTTTAGATCATTCTTCAGATGTTAGAGGAAATATTTTAAATTTTAGAGAAAATAATTGAGATTACATTATTGAGATTATAGAGAATGTTATTTCGATTTTAGAAAAAGGTGTAGATGCTAGAGAAAATGTTGACGATTTCAAAAAAAAAACATTTTAATTTTCCATGAAATTAAACAAATAATGAAATTACAAACAACACTAATAATTGTCCATACTTTGGTAATATTCACAAATTATTTCAGATTTGATTTATGATTATTTTAAATGAGAGAAAATTTCAAAGTCACATAGAGCTAATTTCTAAATGAAACAATTTGAAATAATGAAAATAACTGAAATTTTTCAAACTTTCGATGTTATTTCCTTTAATTCAATTTCATTTTCATAGTCATTTTCATTATTTCAAAGTTATTTTTATTACTTCTATTTGTTTAGATTTCTAAATCTAGCTAATTTAAAAGTATAAACAAATTGAAGTAATTAAAATAACTTTGAAATTCAAATTAGCATGAATTAGCTTTACATTTTCCCACATTTAAATATAAACATTAATTAAATGCAGAAATAATTTTAAATAAGTCGGATAATAATATTCAAAACAAATTAATAATATTTTTGAAAACTGCATTTCAGAATTACTTGATCAGTTCATCAAATTTAAATCAGCGAAAAATTAAAAATCAAGTTTAGATGAAATAAAAACATTTTCAATACATCTTCATTAAAGTTAACTGATCGTTAGAGAACCTAACTGACCATTAAACTTAATGGTCGATTAAGTTCGCAGTTCATCGTCTACGTACACTGTATAGCTGGACTTAATTGTTCTTCAACACTACACCTTGAATGAATTTTTGCGTTTTACAACCTGTTTTATTTACCATTATTTTGGTATTTTGATTTAAGACCCAGACAGATGGCGCCACCTTAGTACGGTAACATAGTAGTCCATAGTTCAACGACCTTAGGTAAAAACTTTGCAATTATTTGTCAAATGTTTTACGACTGTTTTAACGGAAGGTATGGAGGGGGGTGTCCCAAAAAAAAGTTATCTGTAAAAACCTGCGTCAGTGGTTCGTTTCAAGTTACCGGAAGTGGACTGATATGGTCACGTTCTTCCGTCACAAGTGCGTTTTACTCTCTCTTATCGAAATCCAAATACTTATTTAAAAACGAGTTAAACAAATTCTTCGACATTTTAAAATAAGTGCAACAGACATTTTATCGGAAGATAAATAGGTCTACTTTTTATGTTTATTTTCGTGACTTTGTCACGTAGCCCACTCGGTTTTTTTTTCTCGGTTTTTTCCCCATCATCTTATTGCTTATTTTAGGAAAGAAATGCGAACAGGGTCAACTTACTGACCAACAGACACAATGGATGTCATTAGCCATTAGCTAACAATGCGAGGCACTCGAATTACACTTTGTCATCTTAATCTTACGTGATTGCGTCTTAATCGGGAAATGTGCCAAACCGGAAGTGGGTTTTTGTGACGTAACTTTAAGAGTACTTGGTAACCTTGCTGGATATCGACATCGGGGTCACTCATAAATCCCGTCACTGCTTGAAAAGTTGGGGGAAGTCCGGTTTATCAAATGAGACAATTTTAGATATTTATTGGCACCCTATTCAAAATACAGGATTACTCGACATACGATTATTCGACATACTGGTATTAAATAACAGCTCTTATGGTGTGAATAACGTATGAACACCCTGTACCAGAATTGATTCTGTTTACTGGAGATGCTTTATTAAGAAATGAATAAATTTTGATGATATTAGCAAATTACTAAAATTTAGGAAAGTGCTGAGATAGTTAATCGGTTATTTGCAATACGACACATCTTAATTATACTTTTATCAAAAAGTATTAGTTTTATCATAAATAGTTTCCACAAGTAACAGGCATCGGTTTTTTAAAAAGTATTACTTTTATCATAAACAGTTTCCACAATTAATATTTTTGATCCAAATATTTTCCCCAATTAATATTTTGATCAAAACATTTTCCCCAATTAATATATTTGATCAAAACATTTTCCCCAATTAATATTTTGATCAAAGCATTTTCCCCAATTAATATTTTTGATCAAAACATTTTCCCCAATTAATATTTTGATCAAAACGTTTTCCCCAATTAATATTTTGATCAAAACATTTTCCCCAATTAATATTTTGATCAAAAAATTTTCCCCAATTAATATATTTGATCAAAACGTTTTCCCCAATTAATATTTTGATCAAAACATTTTCCCCAATTAATATTTTGATCAAAACATTTTCCCAAAATTAATATTTTGATCAAAACATTTTCCCCAATTAATATTTTGATCAAAACATTTTCCCCAATTAATATTTTGATCAAAACATTTTCCCCAATTAATATTTTTGATCAAAACATTTTCCCCAATTAATATTTTTGATCAAAACATTTTCCCCAATTAATATATTTGATCAAAACGTTTTCCCCAATTAATATTTTGATCAAAGCATTTTCCCCAATTAATATTTTTGATCAAAACGTTTTCCCCAATTAATATTTTGATCAAAGCATTTTCCCCAATTAATATTTTTGATCAAAACATTTTACCCAATTAATATATTTGATCAAAACGTTTTCCCCAATTAATATTTTTGATCAAAACATTTTCCCCAATTAATATTTTTGATCAAAACATTTTCTCCAATTAATATTTTGATCAAAACATTTTCCCCAATTAATATTTTTGATCAAAACATTTTCCACAATTAACAGTCAATAGTTTTGTCAAAAGTAGTATTTTATCATAAACAGTTTCCACAATTAACACGCAATAGTACTATCAAAAATTATTAGTTTTATCATAAACATTTACCACAATATTAATTGTGGAAGACGTTTTTGATAAAAATTTTAATTCTGGAAATTGTGGAAAAGGTTTCTGGTAAAATGCTAATAGCGAAATATTTTGATGCAAATATTATTTGTGGAAAACGTTTTGACAAATATGTCAATCAAGAACATTTTTCACGACGAATATTTTTATGGAAAACATTTTCCATAATTAAATATTTCCATCAAAAACATTTTCCACAGTCATTACTTTCACCGATAAAATTTTCCACAGTTAATATTTTTATCAAAAACACATTTGAAAACGTGCTACGTGACTCCCTGCATCGAAACCCCATCAAAATATTATCCAAATCGTTTGCATAGTTTTCTCTTTATAATGAGTCATACCCAGAACGTTTTCACAAGGTCGATGATGTGATGCTTGGTAATTAATAATGTTGATATTAACATCAAGAATTGTTTCAGTTGTTTTGAATCTAGAAGCTTCAATAATGAGTAGGTTGCCCCGAAAGGTGTCAAATATCGTTGTGGTCAGAATTGAGCAAATTTGTCATCAAAATTGAATCAAAAATTATGGATTTTTGAAACTAGATGGCACATGGTTAACCACCCGCACCAAAGATAATGACATAATACTTGAAAATTCCCTAAAAAAACATTTTCATAAGGCACAAATATTTAATTTTTTAATATTTTTTTTTTAATTTTAGGATTTTATTTCAACTTCCTCAGCCTGCCCATCTGATTGTCCTGATGACTGTCCTGTATTTGGGTTTCGTGCTTTTTCCCAAAGAGCAACCCAGCAAGCCCTACGAGCCAGGGACTTTGAGCAATTTGGTTTACATAGGAAGTTTTGCTACACATTTTGGATCCCAAATGTGGATGACTTTCGTGTCAGGTCAGTTGGATTAAATCAACTTTTAATTAGTAGGGATTGATGCATGCAACGAGCTAACCTACAGCCAGAAGCTCATGTAATAAAATCAGTTTAGTAGTATCGCTTGAAATGAAATTTATTGAAATTCTTGCAAATTTTATTCAAAATCAAGTGTCTGTATTTTTCCACACACAAAATAACAAAAAAAATCCTAGTCTGAATTTTAAATACGTATTTAATTAAATGTACACGTAATTGCGAACGGAACATGAAATTAAACCACAGTATAGTTTTGAATACCTTTGGAATAGTGCCTTGGAATATAATTTTGAAAAAAATAATAAACTACAGTGTAATTTTGAATAACTTTTGAATTGTTTTGAAATATAATTTTGAAACAATAATAAACTACAGTGTAATTTTGAATAATTTTTTTAGTTTTGAAATTTAATTTTTTTTTCCAGAAAAACACCTAGTCTAAATTTTAAATAAGAATTTAAATGTATACGTAATTGCAAATGGATCATGAATTCAAACTAGTTTTGAATACCTTTGAAATTAGTTTTAAATTATAATTTTTAAAAATAATAAACAACAGTGTAGTTTTGTCTAGTCTGATTTTTAAAAAAAATGTATTTGCATAAATGCGCACGTAAATGCAAATGGAGCTTGAAATTAAATTACATGTAGTTTTGAATACTTTTTATTAGTTTTACAATATAATTTTTCAAACAAATCAAAAAAAATCCTAGTCTAAATTTGAAAAAAGTTGTTAAATAAATGTACACGTAAATGCATATGGAGGTTGAAATTAAACTAGTTTTACTACCTTTTGAATAGTTATGAAATATAATTTAAAAAAATTACAATAAAAAAAAAAAAATCCTAGTCGGAATTTTAAAAAAGGATTTGCATAAATGCACACGTAAATGCAAATGTAGCATGAAATTAAACTAGTTTTGAATACCTTTTCACTAGTTTTACGATATAATTTTTCAAAAGAAATAATAAAAAAATAAAAATCCTAATCTGAATTTCAAACAAGAAATTAAATAAATGTACACTAAGTGCAAATGGAACATGAAACTAAACTAGCCTTCAACATCCTTTGATTAGTTTCGAAATGCAATTTTTCCATACAAAAATCCTTGGCTGAATTTTAAATAAGTATTTAAATAAATGTACTCGTAATTGCTCGTAATGATAGAAGAATGACGTAGATGAAAAACAAATTGCCCATTTCAAATATTTATGGACGATCCTCGCCTGTTTTAAATGACGATAAACTGACGCAGGTTTCGTTTAATTAAATCCGGATTTTTCTCGTTAATTTCATCACACGATTACGTTTGATTTATTAGTCGACACGAAGACATGAAGGATTTCGCTCTCCATTATTTCACATTCAAGAAGGGCATTTTTTCTTCCAGCATGTCTGTTATTAATTGCGACTCACTAAGCTCTTTTTGCACTGACAGTGGCTGTGATTTTCCATTCATTACAACTTGCATCATTTAGTGTGTTAAGATGACGTAGAAAGCTGGAAAATTAGGGGACGTTCAAGTATTACGTCATTATCTTGGGGGTGGGGGGGGAGGGCCATGTGGTATGATATAATACAGTCATGAGCAAAAAAATTAGCAACATCTAAGAAATAGACTGAAACCTTTATTGCTATAGATCTTTGTTTAATATACAATTGAATTTGGTGTTTAAGCTTCAAAATAACAATACTTTGTAGTACTGGTTGAAAGTCCCCTAATTTTCCAGATTTCTATACGTCATCTTAACGTTACGTATTATATTACTGACAGTATAGGGTACTGAATTGAATAGTGAAACTGTTTGTTTGAAAGTGAAATGAAGTGCAGCACCATGCAGATCAAATTTCCCCCATCTTCACCATACCTAAATTCAATCAACAATTAAATATTATTGCCAGATAATAGTTTTGTCATATTATCGTGTAAATATGTATTTATGCTCCAGTTAATAATGTGTGCTTACTTACGGCTGGGGATATTGCTAATAACTTGCACATCCTCAAAACATGGATTGCCTATTTATCCGAATTTGATATACGCAAATGTGGAAATATATGAAATTTTATGCACATCTGTGTTATTTCTATACAAAAGAAATGAGTTTTTAAATGAGTATTTGTGCTCTAGTAAAATAATTTTTGCTTACTTATGGTGATGTTGCTAATATATTGCTTGCACATCCCTAAAACATGGCTTGCTTATTTACCTGAATCTGATATATGCAAATGTGCAAATACATGCACATTCGTGTCATTTTCATACAAAAAATGAGTTTAAATGATTATTTGTGCTGCAGTTAACAATTATTGCTTACTTATGGTGATGTTTCTAATAATATGCACATCCCTAAAACATGGCTTGCCAATTATCTGAATTAAATAAATGCAAATGTGGCAATATACATATATGTAATTTTATGCACATTTGTGTTATTACCATACAAAAAAAAACAGGGTTTAATTGGTTGTGTATGGTTGTTTTTACATTGTACTCTAGGTAAAATAGATTATGCTGCTAATTTTTTGCACATGACTACTTGAAAGTTTCCTAAATGTTTCGTAAGATTCCCGAAAATATTTAAATTTTAACTACTTGCCAACATACCTCATTAACTACATGTAATTTTTTCTCCATCCTTAGGTATCGTCCTATTCTTCACCATACCCAGAAACAACTTTGCCCAAGTGCAGCGCATTTTGTTCCCAAAATATTTTCTCATCAATACGGTCCTGGGTCTGTTGACCCTGACCACGTTTATCCAACATCATCCAGACTCTTGGACTCTTCAGCAAAAAATACAGGTATTTATTTGCCAGCATTTAACATTTTCGAGTCTTTGTTTGTCCTTGCTCAAAATTGGACTTTTTCCCCCCCAAAATGCGAGAAAATACCAAGGTGGTCTGATTATTGAGCACCATTTCCAAGTTTGTTTTGGTAACAGAAAATTTCACAACACGCACAGACTGTCATGGGTGCAAATCAACAATTCGCTATCCTCTCAAAGGCATCATAGTGCGTCATCGAACAATATTCAAACATGTTGGAATTACCTTCCTGTCGATACCGGTGTAATCGATAACAAAAATTGGGGGTCCTGCCAAAAACAGCACCAAAATCCAATTACACTGTAGTTAAAGCTAGCACTACTGTAGGCTTGCACTACTGTATGTTACAAAACGTTGTACTATAACAAATTAGTTTTTAATTTTGTTGAATATATAGTCATACAAGTACGAGATCATAAATAACTCGTTATGGATGGTGTAATTTTTGACAATTTTATTTTACGCACAGTAGAACCAGTCTAAACAAACACTGTGGAAACTAATATCCTCTCTAAACGAATACATGTCCCATTTCAGATATAATGAATCTCCTTTAAAATTATTTTCAACAATTGATGCGTTTAAAATTTGAGGTTTAAAAAATATTTGAGATTTTTAGAGAAAATATTTTAGGTTTTAGAGCATACCATTCAGATTTTCGAGCATAATTCTCTTTCAAATATTAGAGCATATCTGTCAGATAAAATATTTGACGTTTGTGGACAAAATATTTTAATTTTTTAGAAAAAATATTTTAGAAAACAAATTTTGGATTTTAGGTCATATCTTTCGGATTTTAGAGGAATTATTTTTAAATTCTAGAGAAAATAATTCAGCTGACAGAGAATATTATTTCGATTTTAGAGAAAAGTGTAAATACCAGAGAAAATGTTGAAGATTTCAAAGAAAATATTTTAATTTTCCAAAAATTAATCAAATAATGAAGTAATAAAAGACAAATAATTCTGTCTTTTAAAGACCATAATTTGGTCGTAATTACAAATGAGGGAAAATGCAGCGCTAATTCGTGTTACGCAAATTTCTAAACGAAACACCTTAAAATAATGAAAATAACCATGAAAATTTACAAAGTTTCGATCTTATTTTCATTAATTCAATTTCAAAGTGATTTTCAGTTACTTTATTTGTTTAGATTTCTAAATCTAGCTAATTTTCCTTATATCCTCTCTAAACTAATACCGGTCTCCAATGTTAGATCTAATGAACCGCCTTTTAAAATTATATTCAATAACTGATGCGTTGGTTTTTAGCTTTTCGCTCCATCAAACTTTTGCAAACTAATACTAGTTTTCAAAATATAAAAATAACTTCCTATAAATGCATTTGTATGGCTAATACTGTAAATGCAGTTTTAAAACTAGCCAAATACTCTACATGTATATTATTCACTCCCTCCAGAGTGCCACTCGAAACTCCATCTTTTGATAAACATTACTTAATAACAGCTTGAATTAATCGAGTGCATGGATAAAATATCAAAGGCCATATTACGCAAAAACGTCAGCAATATGCACTCGAAACATCGTCCTCAAATTCGTAATCAAAAATATTAATCTCGCTGCACGAACGCATTAAACACTCGAAATCAAGTCAGTGAACCTCATTCATTATGGCATAACAAAATGGTGATTGTCAAACACTAGATGAGAAATGATGAATTTTAACCCGAATTGTTATTTTGCGAATCAATGAAAAGCGAAAAATTCCATCACCCTGATGTCAATTTCACGACTTTTCCATGACTTCCATGACCTGTAACACGCCTTGACACTGGCATTTCCTCGTTATATTTTTAGCTAAAATTCACAATTTTAAAATCTTCTAAAAATATAGAATTGTACGAGTATGTAGAACCCAATAGAATTGTGGACTGAAATCAATTTGTCAGCCAGATTTTCCAACATTTTCGCTTACGGCGTCACTGAAAACAATATTTTTTTGGGGACCCTAGGAATTGCATGTATTTTTTTTTCAGATTTATGGGCGTGTTGCCTGACCCCCTTACCTCCTACGCAACACGTTAAAACTTATTTGGATCATGATAATTGAACAACTTATTATAACCACTAATTTTCCTTGCCATCATGCAGAATGGGTCGTAATCTTATTCACTTTCATTTACAGTATGTAACGTGACTCGACATCATTTTCACCGAAATCTGTATACAAATTAGATCTTAATATAATTAGTTTTTCTCACACAAAAGCACACAAGATCACATTGAAATTCCCTTAACGGGAAGTTCCCCTCCCACCCCTGTCATGTTAAAAAATTGTATACATGACATCTCTGCGAATAATGAATAAATCGTCGTGATAACAATTTTGCTCGATAGTC
>JAQGAF010002959.1:0-19700 GCA_034687865.1 Kryphioiulus occultus
ACGAAATGAGGTATTTGTAAAGGTTTCTGGACTTTCTAGCACAAGTAGGGCCAATGGACTACTATCTTACCACTCCCCAGACTTCTTACAAGTAGGACTACGTTAGTAGAATTTCAGATTTCCGAAGAATTTGCAAGATTATTGAATAGCCTGTTACTGTTCTGTGAAACACCATGTATATAAACAGGAGATAGAACACAAACTTTCATTAAGGAATAACAAATATAGATTAGTTTTATATTAAATTGGTAATTTCAAAATCCATTTCTTCCAACTTCCAATTTTTGTGTAAGACTACAAATTTATGAAAACGTAATTCCCTGAGTTTTTCAAGTTTCCAGGGTCATATTCTAATTTTTTTCAGATTCAAAAAATATGACTAAATGTGTGCCACGTTGACAATTTTATCGAAAACATCATTTAGTAATAATTATAATAAGTAAATGCCATAGGCGAATTTTTTTAAGAAACCAGATCTTAAATGGTAGGTTTTTAGTTAACATTACCAAACAAACAAACCCTAAGAATGGATTTTACAAACATTTCTTTGAAAAACTACCAGAAATAATGGATTTTGAGTAATTTTCCATGAATGATTTTTTTAAAAACAACAATAATAATAATTATAATGAAATATTTCTTGAGGGTTTTTTCAGAAAAACTAGATCACCAATAATGCAGTTCTAGACCATTTTGAAAATTTCAGAAATATTTATATTGACAGAAATTAACATCATAGACGAAACGTGATTCTTTTGAAAATGTTTCTCAGAAATATTAATAACAAAGTTAACACTGATAATGCATAAAGCAAGATTTACATGTATTTAGGATCATTGCAGGAAATTTTTTTAGAAAAACTTAATCACAAATGTTGAATTTTAGGGAAATGGTAGAGTTGATTATCAGGCCTATCCTTTTTATGCTGGTGTTTCCGAATTATAACGAACAAAACACAACTAAAACACATACTAAAAAATTTCAGGTTTCAATTCAAAATTCCCTGATTGTTCCTGGTTTAATTTAAAATTCCCTGAGGCTTTCAGGATTTCCAGATTGTTAGTCACCATGGGGAACCCTGGAATAGGAAATTGCGCAAATCCTCCATAAAACAATCCAGGCGTAATTTGCGCAATTTCCTGTGGCAAGAAATAAGCATTTGAACGAACCTCATAATGAGGTTCGTTCAAATGCCACTTCAATTGCCACTTCGAATTTTGGTGGCACTCCCGCTGTTAGGCTTACGACTTTGAGTTTGCTGCTCCAATTTTGACATCGCTTTCCCATACAGAGCTTCCGTATGACATCCTCGGACAGTGAGGCAGTGACGGACCCGCGAAATCTTCCCAGAAAACTCACAAAGGATAATAAAAGTGTGACTCTGGCCTCCTGCTCCAGGACTTCGAGCTCCTGTGGCATCTATTATTATTACCCGGTTCTCACTCAAATTTAGTCCAGAGGGGACATCCATATTTTCCTGGCCATGTCCCCATAATCGTTTGTGAAAGCACATGTTAAGTGAATTAGGAGTCAATTATACAAATACATTCAAAATAAACTCAGACAGGCGTAATTTTTGGTTTATAATAGAAGATTTATATAATAGTATTAGATATAATAGTATTAGATATAATAGTATTAGATGAAGGTAACGCAAATACTTCAGAAATTATGGACGGCACTTAGTCTATTTAGTCTCGTCGCAAGCCGCCAGTGGTCGTAACTTCCTGATCGCGGCGCTCCGTGCTTATGACCATATCCGGTTCGCGTCACCATCCTCCATTGCATTCATTTTGGTGAAAGTGCGCTGTTCTCCTAGCAGCTAAGGCCAATCCGGCGACGTGCACTGTTTTGCCAAACCATCCGCTTTTTATTTTAACGCAGTTTCGAAAAATGGCCCAAAACGACGAATTGGCTTGCGTTTATTCCGCGCTCATTCTTCTGGACGATGAAGTGGCGATCACGGTAAGTTGACGAAAAAAACTCTGCATTCTCAATGCATTTGTGACACGTGCCGTGTCCCTTTCTTACACTTCCCTTTGTTAACTCCATGTTTGAGCCTTACGTTTAAGTTTAGTTGCTCCAAATACTGAACCGAGATGTTTTTCGCCCAATTTTGGCAATTTCGATTAGAGCAATCCTTGTAGGTAGTGGCAAAACTTCTTTGTCATGTGCATCTCGTGGTGTTGGGAGCTTGTTCATGTCCAATGATTAAAATTTCACACTTGTTGACGATTTTATGAAAACAATCCTGCAATGATGAGGACAGAACCGTTACCTCGATATTCTGATGGTTCAATTTAAATTGAACCCAGATTAAATGCAGATTTTTGCTTTGCAGTCAGAAAAGATCAGCACCATCCTGAAGGCCGCCAAGGTTGAGGTCGAACCATACTGGCCAGGTGAGTTTAAATACAACTGCTGTTGCCATTTAATTAACTAAAACTTGCCTGCCCGATGATTACACAATATGTATTAGCTTTTGACGATTTCCTGAAAACATCCTGCAATGATGAGGGCAGTGCCACTTTGGGCAAAAGCTGGATTTTGCACTACTTAAACGTGTCTGACAAGATTTTTCTTAGGCTTGTTCGCCAAGGCTCTTGATGGCGTGGACATCAAGTCCATGATCACCAACGTGGGTAGTGGAGCTGGAGTGGCGGCCCCTGCTGCAGCAGCAGCTGCCGCGGCTCCAGCCAGTGCCCCAGCAGCTGGCAAGAAAGAAGGTATAGAAACGAATCTAAACTGGTAATGTTTTGCTCTTTGATCATGTCTAAGCTAATTTTTCCTGCTTCGCCAACAGAAAAGAAAGAAGAAAAGAAAAAGGAAGAAGAGCCGGAATCAGACGAAGACATGGGTTTTGGTGAGCAATCAGTTGAACTTACCTTTGAGTCTTTTCAAGTCCATGATCTGTACCTCTTCAATGTGTTTTATTCTTTGTATTTGCAGGTCTTTTTGATTAGTGTCATTCCTTTTCTATGAGAAGAAAATAAAAAAATATTTAAACGTATTTGGGTCTCAAGTGAAGTTTTTTTTTGTACTGGTTTTTGCACGATCACTTTTGGTAAAGCAGTTCCTCTTACACCAAAAACCGCTCATAACTTTGTTGGTGAAGAAATGTTTGAGCTTATTTGGTTTTTCCTACTACAGTTGGAAAGGCAGTGCAATAGGAACACCTGTGCCAGGGTGTCTACCAGTCATGAAATACATCAGGCATATGGAATTTCTTTTCGTTGATTCAGAAAAAGTTTGTTTGGAGGAACGTAGGCTAAAATCTACTGCTATTTGGTGACTGTTTGTTCAAGATTTCGACTATTGCTTCTCTGTAACTATTAATTTCTGGATCATTAAAAAATTAAGGGTGTGGACCCTTCATGGTGTTTCTTTTCATTGATTAACAAAATAATTTGGGTTTAATTTCTTCATTTGTCACCTGTTTCCGCAAAAAAAAATTCGGCTATGGCGTATTATTGGTCAATAATTATGTCGCCACAGTGGTAAAAGGTGTTTCTAAAAATTGCTATTTAGTTATGACAAAACTTGAAACTGTCATTTGTTCTAAAAGGCATGGAATTTGAAATACCAAATCCAGTGGATACCCTGGATTTAAAATGAATATTCGGTGTGGGAAAAATCTTAGGTACAAAAATGACTGGTCACAGTAACTAGGATGGTACAAGGACATGAATTTATAAAAATGTTACCACATCTGAATTATGAAAGCTTTAAAGTGTACTGACCATTTAATATTCTTTCCTTACCTGAGAAAAAAGTTGAGGATTAACTGTGCAGAGGATTTTGCAGTCTTCTGGTATCATCATGCATACAGAAAATCTCTGCAGTGAGAGGTTTTGTATCCACAGCTTCAATAGGTTTCAGTACATACAGGATTATAAAGTTTAAGGTTGCCAAACCTATTTATTTTTAAGATGCAAAAAAATCAATACATGATTTGTTTTAAAACGATATTAGTAACAAAAACGCTGGTGGTCCACTGGTTTAATTTGGTAACCGTCATGTCATCAGGTCCAAGTGTTTCGGTGCATAACAAGATGCTCAATGCACCAGACAGCATTTTCGTTTCTCACGTACTGTTCGCACTATAGTTTCCAATTCTGCACACTGAGCATCATGTTGTGTGCCAAGGAACTGTTAGAACCGATGACACTGTCATACTTGTATCGTCATACTTAATGAAACCCAGAAAGTTTTAATTATATATATATTTCTCCAATAAGTCATTCAAAACGAGTCCGGTTGGGTAAATTCGATGATCCCAAAATAAGAATATTACAAATTACCTATACTTAGGCTACAAGGCAAATGCATAGCAGCATTCGTGCGCGCATTGTTTGAGTAATTGGCACTTTTGACATAGAAATTGGAGTTTGAATGTGAAGTTGGTAACAAGTGTTCGTTCACAAATACATGTATACTGATTAGAGCTTTATATCTAACCTATCAATTGACATGTAGTAATTAGGAAAATTTACTCTGCATCCGTCACTTTAATTTAGCAAAATGCAGTTTGTCGGGACAAGAAAATGCTGCCAGTTTTATAGAAACAATCTCAGAATCGACAGCAGGTTTCAGAAGGTATCGACAATTACATATACTAATTTTGCGAAGACATTTAGAAATCTTAATACATGTACAACTAGTCTACATTGAATAGGAAGCTTTATATCACATGACTTATTTGACAAGAAGCTCATAAGAGGCCAAGTATAATATCCCTGACTTTAGATTGTTATGTTCACATTGTCAAGTTTACGATCATTAAAAGCTATATAAAACACGTTATCTAAAAATTTTAAAAATTGCACTATGGGAACTGGAGAATTAATTTGATGCTACCAGCCTGACCAGCTAATTTTTGTCGTACAACTTTTGATTTTGTTCGCAATTTTTCTATTTCAAGATTATTCAAATTTTGGAAGTTGGCATAATTAGGTACATGTATGGATTAATATTAGTTGGGTAGGTTTCTCAGTAATAAGAAGGTAAATCCACTGAAGTTGTTTTTGCCTTAAAACAGTATAGATAGAAAAAATGAGATTCCGAGTCCTGTGTCAGCATTCCTTCTTTTCAGAAGAGAATTGTGAGTTCTATCCAGATAAAATCTCAAGTAAAACTTTTTTATAGTCTCCACTCGTGTCGCTCTGTGAAAGCGAAGAGAATAAAAGATTAGTCAAATAAATGCAATGTCATGGAAATCGACTTTACCTGTAGTTAAAACTTACCGCAATGTGGCTTTCAAGAGATCGTCCATAAAGCCGCATGTACTCATCTTTAATTAACCGTAGGTCGATCTCAGACCGTGAAACAATAATGCGAATCAGACAGTTATCGTGAGTTCCAGCGCCCTTTTTATGGGAAGAGTAAAAATGCATTCAGTTTTTAGCAACAGCAAATCGAGCCAAGAACGTCAAAATTGGGACCCATTTTGTCAATTTTGAAAAAAACATACCTGCATGGATTGATGGAGTCTTTCCGCAAAATATCCAATCCTGTTTCGCACACACTTAACTGCAAAGAAAAATTGCGCATTTAAAGTATGCCTTGTTTCTGCTTTGGAATTCCATCGCTTTTGTCATTTTAACAGGATTTGTCAGTTTACTTATTGTTTAATTGCATGCATGCACGAACTGGTGGTAAGGACATTAACCTACCTAGTGCTAGCATTCCATCGAGTAAGTCACCAGACATTTCGTTGTGCAGAGTTTGCTCAATAGTACGGTGCGCAATTCTTTCATACTCCTGGAAGACAACCTGCAGCTGAGCATAGCTTTGCGATACCAAGATGGCAGTGAATGCAGATTCGTCAGTTCCCCATCGGCCTTCGCCGGCTCTCAACAAAGCCTGTCCCAAAGATAATGTATAACGTCAGTATAATGGATTTTAAGCAGGAAGTGAAAAATGAGCATTATAATTAGCTCACCTGAGCATCAGTCATAGCACGATTACGGTCCACTTGAGGATGCTCGTTCCTATTCCCCTAAAGAGAAAAGATATTATACTGCCAAGTTATACCAAAACCTAAGCTCCTATATTATCTGTGCAAAGAAATGCAACTTACCACATTAAGAGCGACAAGAAGACGTTTGAAATAGCCAGAAGTGTCACTTTTGAGGTCAGATTCAAGAGACGTCCGGTACTCTGTAGATGATTAATACAACACAATATAGTCTTGTTGTTCATACTATCAAATTCTGTTATAATTAAATCCAGATGGCCAACACAATTTTCGTTTATATCCACAATAAGGACTTAATTTGCTGAAGCCGCCACACGCGATCATTTCAACATACTGTATCTCAAACAATTCTCAGCATAACCAAGAGAAAACATTAATGCAGAAGTGAAGACTGAAGAAATAATGCAGCATATCAAAAATTCGACAATTTTTCAAGCTGTTATACAACACTGAAATTGAAATTGAACTCAAACTGAAGCCTGAATAGCATACAGTAGAACCCGAAGTTCCTGATGTTTTAGTTCCGAAATAAACCCCATAGGGCCTGTATTACTTTTTCCCGGATATAAAGTTCACTGCTGATTTTGACGTGTAGTTATGGTGTAATGATAGGGAAATGATCAGGTGTAATTATGAAGGGGAAAATTGTTCAGTATTAGAGCCATATCTAGTGGTCTTCTAATGCACTGTTATCAGTAGGAAGTATTTAATTGCATTTTTAGATGTATACGTTTGGGTTTTTTCACATTCACTTTTAAATGAACAAATAGCAGTGTTATATCCATTGCTTTTACACTATAACACATCAAGTAGAAGGAGTGACCGTAACAAGTTTTTCCGCTTTATAAGTTTGAATCAGGTGTTCCCTTGAAAAACCTAAGAGTTAAGTTCTACTGTACTGCCGATTAAAAAGTTCAAACTGCAATTTAAAAATTCACCACGTCAAAAAAATGCAGAAAAAACCCAAAAAGGTCTTTGGAATTCCTGCAGTCTTTCAGTTGACTTGAATACACCACAGTTTTCAACACAAACTGTATTTTTGAAGATGCTGCAATTTCTTTCTCGTTGTTATACATTATGTTCTGCCATCATTATAACTGTTAAAGACTTATGTTCTAGTCCAATTTGAAACATTATCTTTTTCAACGTTTGTAATGGTAAGTATTGAAACTTACTTTGCTGATAGGCTGATTTAACTTGGTGAAGCTCAGCATTAGTTGCGGTGGTGAGGATTTCCACAATGGTTTTCTCTGCAGTTCCAATTCCGCTGATAGCATTATATAAGCACTTCGCCAAAAACTGGTCCCTCGGTAGCATTAAGGCCACGATGACATCTTCCAGATTTCCGGACAGCTCACTTTTCAAATTATCAACCAAATCCTGCTCCCAGGGAAAAATGTCATGTCAGATTTTCTTCCAAGCAATTTGCCGCATTCAGTTTGTGAAAAACGTATCAGTCAGATGAATGTTCTTACCTTGCCATACATGGTCTTGTACATCAGATCAATTTGAGTTCGCTGTGCAGAGGTACGGTTTGCAAGAATCCTGATTATCGCCTTTTCATCTGTACCTAAAATTTGCAAGTTCAAATAGTTCAGTAAACAATGCCTGAGATCATCACATAATACAAAAGTGCATAAGGTCAGTACTTTAACAAATTGTATAATTATAAGGACGAAACAAAATACACCTACTAGAATATTATATTAAGCTAAATTAATACCAAACTAATTTATTAACTCTGCTCAAAGGTGACATCACACCATCTACATGTACATGTATGTCATTATAGCAATGCCATCCATAGACAGAACAATTAGGTTACAAAATACAGTGGTTATGAATTAATCTAAGGATTTCTGATTAAAGTAGACACTTATTTGCCCTTGTATAAGAAAATGAAGAATGATTTCTATGACAGCTAATCAAGATTTGGGTATTTTGTCAAATCTCATTCTTTACCTCCTTCCGAATTTCAGGTGACAGTAGCACATCCACGCCATTAGTGGCATTGAAAACAAACAGTAACCCAAAAACAAGATAAATTTAAGTTAGTCTTCTCATAACCTTTGTTTTTACCGTTTACAAGTTTTTCCTTCCATGCCACCTTCTAAAGCCCCAAGGGTCCCAAAACATCTACAAAGTTTCCCATTTTCATTCCTAACAGTTGTTCATTTTTTTCGTAAATTATCAGAAAATATAAGTTTGCTTTTAGAATTAATATAAAATTATCAAATTGTCACATTTTTTTACTTTTGACAAAATTTCCTTGAATTTTCCAAAATTTCTTCATGTTTCTAGAGGCAGAGAATGTCCATTCAGATTACCAAGCTCATGCACTATATTGTTTCTAGATTCACGACATTCTCATGTACTGACTGCATGTCCCTTATACAGGTACTTGTACATTTTTTACGAACTACAGTGTAGTGGTATTCATGCAGACATAAACTAGGTTTAAAAACAACTGTACATGCATTTTTCTTCGGTTTCCTAGTATTTTTGATTCAAAACATGCTTGGATTAAAGAGGAAGTGTGTACTACCAGCATCCGATTAAATATATTTCGAAAGCAATGCTGATTGGCTTACCAAATCCCTTCATTGCTTTTCGTAGAACCTCTGCGTCAGATCTTGGGTCAAAACCTGGATAAGGCCTGATTGTTCCTTGATTCTGAAATGACAAAAACGACATCCCAAAAGTCCATATTGGCTGAATTTAGCTACAAATACTAAAATCTTAAACTAAAACGAATAGCAGGACTACGATGATTTATTTCTCTTCTACTCAATCACATGCAATGGGAGTCCAGGGCTCTGGGACTTGCCCAATACATGTATAGTTTTTAATTGAAATGGCACTACATGTAAAAATTTAAATGACAGGGATTACAGTTTATTGTCGCTCTGAAAACGTGCTATTCTTTCAAAAAATTACCAAGAAACATTTAAAAAAGAACTAAAACCACTAGTAGGGTTCCCACTCAAATAAAATTTTCAACTTCCCTGACTTTTCCAGGTTTTTGGAAAAATTTCCCTGACTCTCAAAAGCTGTCTACTGAAAAAATTAAAACAAAATTCACCAATTACCGATAATTTAACTTACGACTTCAAAAACTGATCATTTTAAATGTTCTTTCTCAAATGTGTAGCATCACAAATAAATTCAGTTCATCATTTGAGGTTATTGTAATTTAAGGCTGACATTATCGCTGATACAAATTTTCCTGACTTTTCCAAATTTTCCAGGTGAGTGTGAACCCTGATTATTGTGGTATGGATTTTAATAAAAAAATAGGGAATTTTATTTGTTGCAGGCCTACTGTATTTGTGATCTTGCCTGACCCCTTAATTATTATTGCTTCTAAAAAACATATTTTTCAAAACATTTTCGCTGAAAACATGAAATTCTTTAATAAAATGTACTAAATCCATCATTTGTGGCATAAGTTAACAGAGAACGACAGAAATTGTAGCATATTGTATTTGTGGTTCTCGCCTGTGGCATCCCCTTAAATACATTTGAAAACAAGCTACTCTTTAATTAAATTGCCAAGAAACATTTCAACAAATTTACCAAATCCATTAATTGTGGCATAGATTTTAACAAAAAAAAAATGATTAGAAAATACGAAAACTCCACTAAAATCTTTGCTAATAGTAAAGTTATTCAAGCCATTTCGCACAAGGCGTTTCCTTCATATTTCACGAAATAGGGGGCCTTCACTGAAATTTATCACATGATCTTTTAAGGCCCCTAGACGGAAAATTTCGGAAAGTTTTCCAGACCCGCCCCTGCCTTTACAACTTACAGTGGGGTATCCTGCAGTGGCCATTTCCGATCTTCGGAAGCACAGTCTGAAGCAACCAACTTAGAAATGAGCAAAAAATGTTAAGTGTCGAACGAGACCTTGGAAAACAGGTTTTTGAGTTCAAATTTCTAACTGAGGTTCCGTCGTGATTTCATCTCACTGTCACTATCGCATGTGTAGTGATTCACTGTTGTTCAGGATATAGAATGGCTAATTGGGAGATACCTCTATGGCCAACATCCCAGTATCATGTGAACTGACCAAATACACTGTTTCGAAAACTTGTCATTGTTTAGAACTGGCATTAATTGTTTGCCAACATACCGTATGTTTACCAATTTGCTGGGATGTAATAATTTGAATAGCGCAATGTCAATTGGCAATTCAGGGTTCCCACTCAAATTCTAAACTCGATTTCCCTGACATTTTACACGAAATTTCACACAAAATTAGATCAAAAAAAATAGTACATGTACCCTAAATCGAAGTTTAACACGCTGTTGGCGAAAAGTTTCGGAGAATATAATTAGTAGCGAAATTAACAGTGAAGTAAATATAACGGGCAATTTTTGTGAAAAATACACATATTTCAATAAAACAGTACTGTATTTCTGCGGACCTCAGAAATTTTATGAAATATTAATACTACCAGAAAAAACCGTAGGCGAATTTTTTAAAAAAAAACTAGGCTTTAAATAGTCTATATGTTGCCGTACAAAAATGTGTTTAACATCAGAAATACTTTAGGATCGCGACAGGCAACATTTTTAGCAACAAAATATGTAATGCCATAGCAATTTTTTTAAACAAAATTCTATTCATAATTATGCTAAGAATTTATTTTTTAATTAAGAAAAACGTATTAAAATGAAAGACTTAAATGTAAATTAAATGGAAAGGTTGAACTATTTTTAACTCTTCTACACTTTTCATTGCCCTACATGTAGTCTTTAAAAAATAATATTAAAATTTTATCCAAATCGGCTAGGGAGTGTGAGAGAGGGTAGTAGTTGGAATAATTATTATCCATTGCAGTCTTGCATTATTGTATGGGGTCATAACGCCACATTAATCAACTACTCTTATATTGTATTACTCAAAAGTGTTAAATTAAAATAGCATCCTTACTTTTACAGTAATATTAAAGAGTTCTGGTATTTAGTTGTATAATTGCTAAAATCAAATTAAGAATACCATTTGGTAAAATTTTGGATTTGTCATTGAGGACGTTTAACTATAATGTCATCACTTATTGCGATTTTCAGACCAAACATGTCATTTCCATACCACATCACCCCTCCCAGATGATGACATGATCGTTGACCAATAATTGTTCGAACTTTTGAAATTATAAAAATTACAACAGAAATGATGAACTTTTGCATTTAAAAGAAATAAACAACAACTGAATGATATGAATAACAACGATTTTTTGCCAAACATGATCACAAATGTTTTGGATCACCCAATGTTTTATAAAAATAAATTCGTACGTCATCATTTGACGGACCACGCCCCCCCCCCTTCCTCAAGGTGATGACATAATACTTGAACATCCCCATTTCACACCAGTCAAATATGATTATAGATGGAAGGAAGGAAGATGAACAAAATAGAACCAACATCAAACATTTTATTGAAATTGAAACAAAAACAAAATACCGGCGGTGGCATTGCTTCAAGAGAACCATTGCCACGACAGCGGTACCATCTACATGAACAGCGTCCTCGGGGCTAAAGGCCCCAATATGTTAATCTCAAGAAAATGCCAGTTAAAAAATGCATACATTGCATTGCATATAACGTATCAGAAGTCCCACTGCGTCCCTTTTGATTAGTGCTAACTTTCTAAGATTAGAACGGTTGGGATATGGCACCTGTTCGGATGGTAGGGGTCTGATTCCAACTAAGTAAACCATGCGCATGTACTGCGTTGTACTCGAGCCTGGCGTTGAGTACGACCTGAGCTCAGGTCCTAGGGGCCAAAAACCCAAAAACCAGCCGTCTTAAAACGTGAGTAAAACCGTGAGTAAACACCTCGAAAACGAAAAATAGAATAAAAAACTGCTGTCCCAACTATCATGTTAGTTTATGGGCGGCCCTTGCTTCTGAAAACTCAAGCTTCTCATTTGAAATTCCTGGCGCCAGAGTATGAGTATGCCTATTGATAGAACGTGACATGTTGATACCAGTTACCAATTATCAGGCAACAAGGCCCAACTTCCGTTCGCGGACTTCCGCTTCCGGGGCTCCCACATGTCTCGGAAACCGAAAAATGCCGAGAGTTTCAGGGCAAATGAGGACGTTTATCAATGACAATTGTTATCAGGGACAAGGCTGCGGGTGGGCGTTTGGGACATTTAAAAAAAGATAAAAGCTAAAGGTGCAGGCGCCAGAGGGCGCCGAATGTTCGTTCACTTCCGGTGATCTTCGTGGTCGTCCCTTTTCCGCATTTGTGGAATCGCTCGTCGTTTCGACCTCTGGCGCCCACACAGCGACCACGCCCTAATGGAAGCCCTAAGAAAATATTGGCAGAATTTTAGTGTCACGTTTTCAACCCGTGCTCAGCTGCAGGGTGTCCGAAATATCTAGCAGAACCATTTCAACCCCATTTGCGTCCAGTGTCGTTTTTCAGGGTGACTGGCCGAAACTGACCAGGTTTTTCAGACATTTTTTCACAAATTTCCAGGCAATTTGAAAGAATTTTTACGGACGTGACATACTAGTATAGTGTATGTGCATTGTATATGCCTGTGAAAAATTACATGAAATAATGAATTTTTAAGTGTATTAATTTCTGTATATTACAGGGTTCATACTAACATTTGCAACTCAATTTCCCTGACCTAATCTGATCAATTTCCCTGACTTATCAAAAAAAAATAACACATGCAAGTAAAATTACCTTTATTTTCCACACTTTGCCCATTAAAGTACATGTCTCTAATATTTTTAAGTTTTTAACATGCATACATCTGATTTTTTTAACAATTTTAATCAGATATGTTTGAAAAAAATTCGCCGTGACCCCGCGTATTTTCTAATTTAAAATGTCGTAGGCGAAATTTGTAAATAAAAAAATGTAGTCCTAATGCAATTTGGAAGACATTCTTAGAAATATTAATATTCAAGAAATTGTCCCTCAATTTGAACATATTTCTAAAATGGATTTTAGCTCGTTTCTTTAAATGGGGACGGCGTAGACGAAATTTTTGAAAACTGCTGGAAATAACGCATTGTAGGTGTAATGTAAAGGGTGTTTTTCACCAAAATTAATTGAAAATTAAACATTTCCAGTCACAAAATTGAAATTCAAAATTTTTTGAAAGTTTTCCCTGACTCCCACCTGACTTTCCCTGACATGTTTGGCAAAATGTCCACATTTCCCTGACGGTATGAACCCTGTTAATATTAGTATTCATACACTTAAAAATCCTTTATTTCATATAAGTTTTCAAAAAATTTACCTATGGCTTCTGGAGTTTCTAAAATTTGCACATACACTGCATGACACATTGGTAAAAAATGTTTTAAACATCGCATTTTTGTGGACTACTCGAAATTTTAAAATTATTTATAATGATGGAAACACTGTTGCTAAAAATTTGAAAAGTAGCCAACTACCGTATTTCATATTTGGGAAGGCCGTGGGCGACATTTTTTTAACCAAAAAGTAGCAGAAATAATGGATTTTAGGTGTATTTTAGTGGAACTTTCATAAGAAATATTAAGAAATGGTAATTAAAATAAAAACGCCAAAGGCGAATTTTTATAAAAAGTACAAATGCAGCTCTTCTAATGCTTTTCTGAGACACTTATACCAATCAAAAACGTTATGCCACGACAAATTTCCAGAATTTCCCTGACTTTTCCAGGTTTTCCAGGCGGCAGTCACCCTGACTTTTCATTATTCCAGAATAAATATTATACCGACGATTCGCGACTTTGCGGACACCCTGTAGTATACTGGCGGATCCAGACATTTTGTCAAGAGGATATTTCGAAAAGTACATTCCCGCTGTAAGTGAAATTTTTGAGAAAAGGGACAGGTCTCCATCGAAGAATTACTGATCATTTTCAAAACATAGCATAAAGGGAAAAAATAATGCATTTGGTATTGCAAATTTCATGACTTTTCAATGACTTTGTTATGACTAAGAAATGTTCAGTGCCTATTTAAAAAATTTATTGGCCATTTAAGTTTTTTTGTGGTCACAAACGTGATTGGATGACAAATCATGAATTTTAACACCAATGTTCATTTTGCGAATCAATCAATGAACAAAATTCCATGACCATAATGTAAATTGTATGACTTTTCCAGTAGGGGAGTTCCAGCATAACGTCATCATTTAAGTGTGGAATGGTTAGCCAACTGATGCCCTACGATGACGGAATTGTTGGCCAAAGAATGCGTCATCATTGGCTTTATAATTTAGGATGTTTACTAAGCATTAATTTGAAATTTCAGGATATTCTAGTTTTCGCTATCTATTTTTACAGGGTGTCATCTGTAGGACGATTTTCGATAAAACTGGATTTGAATTTAAAATTTACGGGAATATGAATAAATTTTAGTGGGTTTCCATGGTAATAGAGAAAAATCCTGTATAATTAATTGCAGGATTTCACAAACTGGCATAGATTAGGAATGGTGGAATTGATTACTAGGCCAATCATTTTTTGTCGATTTATGAAAATTTAAATTATTCCTACAAACTAATAAACAAAAAATTAAATGCTGACACTGAATAATTTCCAGTTTCAATTCAAAGTCCCAGTTTTCATGTTTTCGAGATTGAATATAAAATTCCCTTAGATTTCCAGCTTGGTTGACAATCTGTTATAAAACATTGAGCTAAAATCCATCATTTGTGATCTCAAGTAGTTTTCCAGCAACAAAAAACCATTCGCACATGACAACCCTATATTTCTTAATACTAAATATCTTACAAAAACCCATCATTTCTGTTTAAATTTTCGGTCAATTACCATAACATCACAAGGGCGTGGCTTTAAAATTATGATGAGTGCAGACACAGGAGGAGAAGGAGAATCTAAAATTCACGATTTTATGATGACATAATACTTGAACGTCCCCGAAAGATGCACCTATTTTCAAATTTCACTGCTCATGAGATGTTCCCCACATTTTTTCCCCATGCTATGCGCTTTATTAACATTTATAGGTTTTCGCATCCTCCTTACGACATGCCTAGTCGATACACAAATGCACCATACTTAAGCCACGCTTCAAAGCCAAACAAATGCTTGATACACTTTAGGTAGCCTGTTTGTGAAGGGATAAGAGGTGTATCTCTTCAAGTACAGAGCCCAGAAAAGCACAGGTACCATAGTTGCAAACTGTCGGTATAATATTACCAGAAAACTATTATTAAGCTTATTTGACTATAAGGTTGTTCCATTCAACAAGTGGCAACCAGCAGAAAACCTCACTGATAACAATGTTACAATACCGGTAAATGTTCCAGTTGGAAATCTGGCTGGAAGGGGTTTATACCTGTTCGAAACACAAATTTATGAACTTCCCACCCGCACTCAAGTAACAGCCCACCGAGACGAGCCACTAAGATCAGCTTTCTTGGGCTGAAACATCCGTTATTATATTTCCTACCAACATGTGGGAACCCTGTAAGACTAATCTTAAGTTAGAAAATCAACTCTAGCTTACCGTTGGATAGCCGCCGCCTGATGGGTAGCTCTGTGGCATTCCCGGCTGAGGGCCTCCATATCCGCTGGGGTAGGAAGGGGGAACAGAACTCATGGGGTTGCCGGAGGGCATCCCCATCCCCGGTGCATATCCGGGAGCCCCGGATGATGGGTATCCGGGTGCAGCTCCTGGATATCCCGCACTTGGCACTGATGGGTAGACTGAGCCGGGTGCCGATGGGTAGCCTGAACCCGGTGCTGAAGGGTAACCGGACCCGGGTGCCGATGGGTATGCGGAGCCAGCTTGTGGGTACCCATAGGGTTGTTGCGTGGACCCTGGTGGGACACCACCCGGGTCGGGCGCCATGCCCCCGGAATAGGGGGCTGGGTTAGGAGGATAGGACGAGTTAGGATTGGATGGATAGGGAGAAGAGTATGGAGCAGAGGATGGGTTCATAGGACCTGATGGATACATAGAGGGTCCTGGAGGGTAGGAAGGACACGTGTTGGCGCCACCGGGATAACCTGGATACCCTGGCATCTGCAAAAGAAAAAGCAAATAAATCGAATTTATTAGTGAATATTATGAAGATGTCAAAAGAACCTGACAATAGCACTAGAATCCAAAAGATTTAAAATCATTCTAAAGCTGACATGTGTGGACCGCTGATGAAATATTTTCGAAATATCTGAAGTTGATGGGAAAAACTTTTGCGTGATGATGTACATGACATGTATCTATACTCATCAGAGCACGCCCCAACACATGTTTCTATTTAGAAGATAAAATTAAAAAGTGACAATAATTCACAAGAATGTTACATGTACAATAAAGTTGATGTATTCTTGCACAGAAATAAATTAGTGGGATGTACAGTTTATACTACATGATTTCAGGAGTCCCCACAGGTGTAGGCCTATATAGTACATTGTAGGGCTTATCATTCCGTGTCAATGTGTTGAAAACATTAATTATCACTTTTCAGGGTGAAAAAAATTATGTGCAATACAGTAGACCCCGCGTAATGGGATAGCGCATAATAACATCATTCGTTTATTGTTATCGAAATCGCCAAGTCCCGAACGCTCGTATACAAATTCACAGTGAAATTATCGGTTATTGTATCAACACTTCGCTTATAGTTTCGATATTCATTGACGAAATTATTCCAATAGCTCAGGTCCAATGACTAAATCCAGCACTTGCTGAACTATCTTGTGAGTCAAACAGAGCTGACTGATGAAAATGATTGTGATGCTGACGAATATGAAAGGTGCATCTTAGTTGAGAAACCAGCAAAAATGTTGACTTTGTGGACAGCATAGATCAATTGATTTTCAAGAAAAATTGTAAGCAAACCAATATAAGTGGTTTTTAGTTACAAATAGCTTTGTAAAGTTAAATTATGCGATGTATATGTAGGCCTACATAAGAATTCAAATTATGTAACGATCGCCTTTTCTTGTTATTCGCCAATTAGGATCGTTGAGTTATTGTTCTCGAAATAGACTGGGCCAAATGCGATCACATTAAGTGGAGTCCACTGTATAAAGAAGATATAATTAAAAAGTGACATTAATTCACAAGAATGTTACAATAATTTTATTTCCATTCCAAACTTTTTAGATGTGTGGAAAACATTGAAGTTGGTGTATTCTTGAACAGAAATAGATTAGTGAGATGTACCATATGTAATGATTTCAGGAGTCCACAGGTGAAAGCCTACATGTATAAACATAGTGGGGCTTATCATTTATACCCGTGTCAATATGTTGAAAACATTGATTATCACTTTTCAGGGTGATAACAGATAGGCCAACGTATTTATGTTTCCTTTCGACATATTGCTATTTCCTTGTTTGGTATCGCTGTTAGGTAACATCAGTCCCTTGCCTGACAACTGAATCATTTCTATTTGGAAATAGTCTATAAAAATGGCTGCTTCAACAGTATCAAAGGAAATACACATCCTCTTGGAAATTCATTTTAGCATAAATGTTACCAAATTCTAAGTACAAGTGTTGATGAAAGTACCAGGACGAGATTTGCACTCGACAATGTTTACTTTCAACTTTCATTTTTTCCGTTATCGTAAAAATTTGCTGATTGTGGTCTACTGTGTACAACTTACATATTTGTGCATTGATACCATAGTCTAAGCAACCAAAACAAAAAATTATGTGCAATACCATAAAACGTATTCAGCAATGACAAACAAGCCATGCCAGTTATCCAGGTTATTGTGTATTGAGACTGAGCTTGTTATCAGAATTGACTCAACCTTGTTTGAAACTGCACCATTTCAAACAGCAGTGCCGAAATAAATTATTTGTTCTGTGGCGAAGTGTAAAAAGGAATAAAAATAGTGCTGATCTAGTTAAAGCTACTGTAAACCATATGTGTTTATCATCGATTCCCAAAGAAACATTCTCACACTATACTAAAATTTCTGCTGAGCTAGTGTGATACCAACGTCATGAACAATTTGCCTCGTCTCTATCTTGCGGCATGACTATAACCGATGGTTTCTGTCAGTAAAGTCAGAAAAGCGAACACATGCCTGACATTCCAGGATCAACAAGGAGGACCTGGCCATGGCGCATGAATACACTGCACCGAGTAGGCCTATAATCTAAATCTTTAACTTATCGATTTTCTGAATTCCATCATCCCTGTCATGCCCATCTATTTGACATGTTTCGTTTTGTTCAGAAAAGTTTAACTTTACTTTTCATGGAAGTTTATGTTTCATGAATCCCAAAGTGACACTTTCGAGAGAATCTCCGATGGTGTGTCCACTTGATTGCGACAATTTCTAAGATAGTATGAAGTAGAAGAATGAAGTATGAAGAAGAAGTAAAATCTCAACATCAACTCTCAGAACAGTGTATGATTTATTCAACAAAATTATGAATACCAAATTTTCGAAGAATTGTCTGAGAACACTTCCACTTATTCAACACATGTTGGAATTTCGAGAGTTGGTATACATGTATTTTCTCCACTAGAGAACTGTTTACTCTCAGACCCAGTGAATACTGGAGTAGCCTAACCGTCATTCCCGTGTTCATGCATGTGCTAAAATTCTTGTGCTTGGACCTCTTGAGAGTATTTATCATGAAAGGTCACGTATTACTGCCAATTTCAATGAACACCGACATTAATCATACCTGATTAAGGAGCACAGTACTGACGGATTGACATGTTCCATTCTCATTACTGACGATTATTGGAATGTTTGGTTAACTTACATGTATATAACGTCAATGTTGAAATATTGACAATAACATTAACTCGCGTTAGAAACATGCATGTATGCCAATGAAACCTTTCAAGACTTGCCTATTGGGGACCCAATACGGCTAGTTATACTGTCATTTTCTGCAAATATGGGCAGTAATACTGGTCGTGCAGGATCGGCATGTATGGAAGAACCCGTCTAAAAACTAATCCTATGTAATAATATCCTCTCTAAAATAATAGTGTGCCGGTGCAGACTTGGGACTCATGTCTGCAGTTTAACCAGTCTGAAATAATATCCTGTCGAAAATCATATTTGGCACCGGTCCCAAGAGTATATTTTAGACAGGTTCTACATGTACTGTACTGGTTCCCATATGGGGACAAAGACATGGTGTCTACTGGATTTCGCATTACAATTTCATGACCGTTCAAATTTTATGTCATGTCTAAATAGCAATTTTCAGAAACATTATCTACCAATGTGGCGACATGATTATTGGCCAAAAACGCGCTATAGGCGAATTTTTTTGCGGAAATAGGTGACAAACGAAGTATTTAAACCAATATTTGTATTTTGTGAATCAATGAAAAAGACAAAAATTCCATGACCCTGTTGTAAATTTCATGACTTTGCCATGACCCTGATGTAAATTTCATGACTTTGCCATGACCCTGATGTATATTTCATGACTTTGCCATGACGCTGATGTATATTTCATGACCTGGCCATGACCCTGATGTAAATTTCATGACTTTTCCATTACCAGAATCTCATTTTATGACTTCCATGACCGGGGGACACCTTAAGCCAGTGAAGGAGTTAAATTCAGAGTTAGATTCCTTATGTTATCCTCATGTTACAGTTTATTTTCTACTATGATTTTTAAAAACACGCAAATCAATAAAAAATGAACTTACCAATTATTCAGCAGACCTTACTTGAGTGCATGATTGACAGAAATATCAGCAATTTATGCTGATAATTTTTTTATTCACGA
>JAQGAF010002960.1:0-19699 GCA_034687865.1 Kryphioiulus occultus
AATAACCGCAAAAACGGAAAAAATGGACAAATTCCACGAAAACATTTGGCCAGGTGTAAGGCTCACCCTTAACACAATTTTGAAATGTTTATAGGCTCTTTCGATTTTGGGAACAGGAGCTGAAGAATCACGGCAGGGAAAACGCATCACTGGCGAGGGCCATTTGGCGATTTAATCGATTACCACTCCTCATAGCCGCCGCTGGAATGATCATAACATCAGCTTTGGCTTTTATTGGTCCAGTAAGTAGGCATTGGCACTTTGCTGACTTTGAAAACTATAGGGTGATGAGTTCAATTTAATTTATTTTCAATTTTCAGGCTTGGATTTTAAAAAATCTTTTGGATTTCTTAACCGACAAAGATGAGCCCATGTGGTACGGCGTGCTACTAGTTCTTGAACTGTCATTAGCACAATTCATGAAAAACGCCGTTTTTAGCTTTCTTTGGGTCATAGGCACTCATTTAGGTAAGGAACATTTCCTATACACGTAAGCATTACAAATAAGCTGAATAAACTAATTTAAATAGTTAAATAAGTCTTTCAAAATGGAGAAAATTAAGTTTTCCGAAAAAAATTATCGTGCAAGTTTAAGAAAAAAATTATAGCATTGCCTGATCAAATTTTGAAAGAGTGTGAACTATTTAAATTGCCTTATTCAGCTTATAATTTTTTTTCTTAAGCTTGCACGATAATTGTTTTTGGAAAACTGAATTTTCATCATATTTTGAGGTGCACCAAACAACAGTCTAAATGCTGAGCAAGCTTTGATACAGTGTATGGGGGTTGCTTTTGAGGACTCTATTCAATAAACTTGTGAAAATGTGTCTTTTCATTGGGGCCAGCTATAACTAAATTTTGTTCATTCATCAGCAACCTTATTTTTGATAAAATTTATCCTTGAAACTTATGTACATGTAATTAGCTCAATTGTAAACTGCTCAATACATACATGTATAAGCGTGTAAATTTGCATGTTTCCTACACTTTATACAGTATGACTACTTGCTTTATAAACATGTGGCATTTTATTCATACAGGAATATGGGCGCAGGGAGCAGTTCAAGTGTTAGGTAGGATTTTTAAGTATCGCGTGGCATAATAAATTCAGTGTGACAACCATTTTAGAATTTTTAATAAATTTATCATACTGTTTTACAGTTTACGACAAAGTGCTAAAAATCAAATCTGGTGGCGAGCAACTTCTTGCAGAGGTAATGAATTATTCTGATATTTTTAGATATTTCAGATATCATTCCAAGTTTTGTTCCTTTTCCTGTATATTTTTATCACCCTTCACTTTGACAACTTACGTTTTCGAGTTCTTTCCGTTTATTTAGGTCGTGAATTATAGTACAACCGATATAGAAAGAATTTACCAAAGTAATGTGCTCTCTATGATGGTGGTTGGCGCCCCTGTCATGTGGACTTTGAATTTGGTCTACTGTTACTTAATGCTTGGACCGTGGTCACTATTGGGGAATTTTATGATTCTAGCTTATTATCCAATGATGGTAAATATGATCAATAATAAACCTAATGTGTTTGCTACTAGTAGTGCTATTGTCTTAAAGATTGTCCAGAAATCTTCTGATTAATGTTGTTAATTAAAAAATAAAGAAATAATTAATTAGGAAGGATTTTCTCATAGAAATACAATGTATAACGGTTTTAAATCTTGCATTTTTCAATGTTTAGGCCATGGTGGGTCGTAAAACAAGTGCATTGAGAGTAAAAGCAGTGCGGATCACAGACAGCCGAATTCGATTAATGAGTCAAGTGTTGTCCAGCATCAAACTCATTAAGATGTACGCGTGGGAAAAGGCATTTTCAGGGAAAATCAAGGGTAAAGTCATTTTATTGCATTCCTACTTGTAATTTTCGAAACTTGTTTACACACTGTTTTAACTGAAGACTTTCGGTTTTTCTTCCACAGATATTAGGAGACGAGAAGAAGTTACGTTGCGAAAAGCAGCATTTTTACAAAGTATGAGTTGGACAGGATCTCCTGTATTGGCAGTCGTTGCCCCAATGGCGAGCTTCATAGGCATGGTTTTAACAGGCACGAGTCTTTCATCATCAGAGGTAAGTCACCAACCTCAGCCTGAAGTCACAATAGTGACCCGTATATTGTAAATTAAAATTGAGCCTGGAACTGAAGAGCATTTGCCACTAGTACTGTAGTAGTGCATTTTAGTTGAAGTAAACTTTGAATATTGGTTTCAAATTCTGATATTGATTCCGGTCATTGCATGAGGATAGCATGGCAAGTGTGTTGATCTCCGTTTATACACGCATTCTTAGTTTCTGCTTAATTTTTTTTCAGGCATTTTCAATTGTATCTGTGTTCACATCTCTTCTTCTGCCAATGAACGTCATGCCAATGGCCGTAAAATCGTTTTCCGAAGGAATAGTGAGTTGTCGACGAATTCAGGTGGGCATCATTTGTAATATAAAATTAAAAGTAATTACATCGAAGACAACAATAATCCAGTTGTAATAGTTATAACGCATTTTATGCATTGCAGGCAATGTTGTTAACTGAAGATGCCAACCTACCCAGTGACGAAGGAATTGTGAATCCTCACCATGCCGTTAGCATCGTGAATGCCGACATTGGATGGCATGACATATTTGCGAAATCGAAGCCCCCTCCAAAAACAAATGCTCCGAAAACTCCAAAAACTCCGAAAACTCCGAAAACTCCAAAAACTCCGAAAACTCCGAAAACTCCAAAAACTCCGAAAACTCCGAAAACTCCAAAGGTCAATGGCAAAGAGGATGATGGAGGTGACATCCAAGCCAGAATCAATGAAGAAGCTAGGAAAGAAGCAAATGAGGCTGACGACAAAGTCGAAGTTTTGCACGATGTTAACTTAATTGTGGAAAAGGTAATTACACTGCTCCGTGAAACCTGCATGTTATCTACTCGAGAATCTAATTTAATTTGGTTCTGAAAACATTTTTATTTAAATAGGGCCAACTGATCGGCATTTGTGGCAATGTTGGTACTGGAAAATCCACGCTTTTATCAGCCATTACCGGTGACGTAAGTGCATAATTACAGTAGAAGACAGTAGGGCCTGTCTAAACTAATACCTTGGGACCGGTGCTGACTATTAGTTTAGAGAGGTTATTAGTTTGGGCAGATGTGGGGCAGGGGCCTAAGGCTTGGAAACTGCTTTTAATTGCCATAAACATGGCGTCCCTACAAATTTTGCTAGTACGTGTACATACATTTATAGGAAGTTATTTTGAAGTTTTCCCCTCCGCATTTGATATTTTGCCAAATGTTTGCGAAAGTTACGGGACCAATAACAACAAATGCAAAATTTATTGATTAACAAGTTATGGAGGTTTATCGGATTTAACATGTTTGTTTACAGTGTTTGTTTAGACAGGTTCTGTTGTACCGTTTAATTTTCAACAAAAAGTTTAACTTCCTTTGTTGGTTGAACTATTTCCCTATACATATTTTTAAATGCGAGTTCGGAGTAGTCCAAATGTTTAAAACTGCGAATTAAATTTGATTTTGCAATTTTTCGCCAATCTCAAACATAGGCTTCGCTGTTCAAAGGCAATGTTGCGAGGCAAGGAAGAATCGCATTTGTCACTCAACAGGCATGGATATTTCACGCAACCGTGAGAGAAAATATAATCTTTGGATTACCATTTGATGAAAGCAGGTCAGCCATAATTATTTTAAAGGAATTCTTCGCTGACCAATCCTGCGCCCAGTACTGATTTTTTTTCTGTAGATACAAGATGGCCGTATTTGCCTGTTGTTTGGAAACCGACTTTACCTTGATGCCAAATGGAGATTTGACTGAGGTACGCATATGCATTTTTAATTATGGGAAGTTTTAGCCGAATAACAAAATACAGAATTATAGGCAAGATTTTCAAATTATGGCTTTCTGGAAATTAATACACTTTGGGTGAATCGTGAAAAAGGTGCACTCGTGTCATGACTACTGGATGACGTCATTAATAATAATAAAATTCACGATAATTGACAGTAATGCAGATGGTTTGCTTCAGTTAATGGAAAGTTTAAATATTCACACCATGTGGACACGTTTGTCTTGCTTCTTCAGCATTGTTTGATAAAAAACTAGCTTGAATCAAATAACCTTTACATTGTACATGAACTTCAAAACGCTGTTTCGTTTGCAGATTGGTGAAAGAGGGGCTAACCTGAGTGGTGGTCAAAAACAACGCATAAATTTGGCCAGGGCATTGTACAGCGATCGCGAAATCTTCCTTTTGGACGATGCCTTGTCGGCTGTGGACGTCAAAGTGGCGAAACACATATTTAACCATTTCATTATGAGGGCCCTGAAGGCCAATGGAAAAACTGTGCTCTTGGTAACACACGCAATGCACGTAAGTCAGAAAAAAAATCCATTCGAAATTTATTGCATGCAAGTTTGCCGAGTTTTTTTTAAAAAAAATCCCCATTTCAGCTCTTAGAACAATGTGACAGTATTATTTTGATGAAAGATGGCGTGATTTCGGAAAGAGGAACTCATCAGGAGTTAATTGACATTGGCAAGGAATACGCCTTGATGTTTCACACAGATCAAGAAGAAAGAGGCAAAGATAAAGGTAGGTTTAACGTGAACGGTGTTTCTTTTACTTTAGAGGTTCAGTTGTATTGCTATTTGAAAACTCTCAGAAAATTCCCAAAGGTCCGCGTGTTTTAGTCAAACTTGTAAAATAGTAATTCGGATAGTTACATAATTTGCCTAAAATTTCATGATAGGTGTTATGGGATTGCAGGTATAAGGTTATCAGTAATTATCTCGTCCTAATCTGAAATTTTTTAATGTAGGTACTAAGGAAAGAAAAGCAGGAGCTGAAGAGGAAATCCCAGAACCCGATGGTATGCATTTTGTAACAATTAACGTCTTATAATATCTTATTATGACCAGTTACTTGCATCTTAATTCGATTAAGATAAATTTAGAGTTTTGTATGGCATATGTTCAAGTTTTTGAATAATTTAGGGGAATTTCACTACCGGATAATCGCGATTCTAGAGTACGTTATACAACTTGTTCGTAAATGAAAAAAAATGTTATTTAATTCGATGTTAGGTAAATTTTTCTTCTTATACAGCAGGTTATATGTTGTGTTGGTAAAGATCAAAGAGCGTTATAAAGCTGGGTATATACCATACAAAACATTGTAATGCAGTGTCAGATGACGTCATATATGATTTGTTATAGATGATACAATTTTTCTACAAGACTCTTAAAACACATTATATAACACTCCAGCAAAGTCCATCGATCTTTACCGCCATATGATGAATAACAATAAGCTGCTATATCACAAGTAACATGGTACATAACATGTTATTTAACGTTCCTCCTTCTCTTTTTGAAATTGGTTGCATAATTTTGCTATATGACGTTTTGTTTTATAGTAAGCTTAGCCTTTTACATATACAGCATATGGCGTTGTATAACAAATTGTACAACAGAGTTCAAACTAACTTGTTATATTACAATGTTTTGTTGTATAGCATAAACTCAACTAAGTATTCGACAATTTATTAATCAGTAATTCTCCGAATGCTGCTACTGGCTGAATTAGTTTAAGTTACTACAAATGATGTAAAACGTAATTAAACTCCAAAAATAAATTGCAGAGGCACCAATGGTGGACACTGGGATGATCAAGCAGGAAATCGACACGCATACGTCCTTGTCCGTCAAGACGTTTCTTTATTATTGCAAAAACTGCGGTGGATATCTCGTTTCTCTATTTGCATTTTTAACACTGGTCTTTTTTAACCTGGCTTCGATCTTCAACGCCATATGGCTGCAGATATGGATGACCAATGGAGCTGGTTGCTACGTAAGCTATTAGACATTAGTTGATAATATGCGAATACGACTGACAATATGCTCTTAAAACAAAATTCAGCAATTAATGAAATTGTGCTGTTTTATTTGATTTTAGAATAGCACAGACCTATCTTATTTAGAATGCAATGGCACGGATGTTTACCTGAAGTCTGATGTGACTCACAACTTAGACTTGAACATGTACGTGGGCGTGTATGGTGGATCAGCAATATTAATGATGATATTCGGCGTCATAAAGGGATTAACTGTTGGAAAGGTTGGTAGAAATAACCATAAATACGTACTGTTACATGGAATTATCAACTTTCATCACCTTCATGACACCATTTATTTTGAACTGTTTCTCCTTAAATGATGGCTAAATGAGGTCAAAATCCATCATTTCTTAACTAGTTTTCGTTTGAAAATGTTTTTATTTGACTAAAATCCACCATTTATGTTCAAATTTTAATATAATTATCTTAATTGGATTTTTTGGGCAATGATTATCTCCCCACTAGACCTAGGGAGGGGGTCTGTACATGATGACGTTTGCTATCATAAGTTTCTGTGCACGAACATGTGATGACGTAATATTTGAAGGTCCCCAAATCCGTGCATTAGTTTCCATACATACAGTTTGTACATGTAATGAAATTCCACAATCGTACCTATGAAAACATGGCAGTAAGTATGGTATTGCGCAATGTTATGCAAAATGCATTGATGAGTAGCAATTATTTGCGAGCTGCTAAAAATTAGAAAGTTACAAACTCCAATTAGCGTTAATTAGTCCTTTTATTATCATTTAATGTTTAATCAAAAATCCATGTATTCACAAACCCGGGCATCGAAATGAAAGCAGTTAATCGATCATTGATCAGTAGTAAAAGAGAAATACTAATAGTTTTTAGATTCAACCAGAAAGTAGAAAAATGGATCTGAAATCGTTTTACTTTTAGGTTTTACTGTCTGGCGCCAGTAGCTTTCATCATCTCATGTTTTGGAAAGTAATCAGAAGCCCCATGAGTTTTTTCGATGTTACACCTCTAGGACGAATCATTGCACGATTTTCGAGAGATATGGATGAATGTGAGTGCAAGTTTAAATCTGCGCAATGAGTAGAACTATCTTATATATAAAACGTTATTTCAAGTCAATTCAATTGATCTTATGTTTAAAAAGTTATGTTGTTTTACAGTGGATGTACAAATTCCATTTGTAACTGAATTTTGCACTCAATCAATGATGATGATTGGGTTCCAACTCATTTTAATTGGATATTATCTGCCGTGGTATTTAATCGCACTCGCGGTTATCCTGAGTAATTATCTTTTATATCTGTTCACGCTTTTTAATAGTTTTGAGTTATTTCTGTGATTTAATTGATTTTTTCCCTCCTATTTAGTTGTTTATTTTACATTTGACACTATGCTCAACAGTGGCGTAAGAGCGACAAAACGAGTGGACAATCTACTTCGGCCGCCACTGTTGGTCCATTTACAAGCGACTGTACAAGGCATCCCAGTCATAAGATGTTATCAGAAACAAAAGATGATGGCTGAAAAGTAAGAGTTGGGGGCATGGAAGTAGAAAATGGGTTACGAGAAATCGAAAGTAATTTTGTCACCAACTTTAAACTTCCAACATGCACGGTATTGTGTTTTTTCCCTAGATTCCGCGAATTGGTCAACACCCATTTAGCAGCCTATCTCTTGTTTCAATTATCGTCAAAATGGATTGCTTTTCGCATTGACACACTAAGTTGGTTGGTGATAACTGCGACTGGATTTCTCATCGCTTTTACCAGAGACACCATAGATCCTGCAGCCGCTGGATTGTGCATGTCACAAATGTTCAGAGTAAGATCAGTAAATAAATGTTGATTAATTACGGGAGGTAATGTAGATCTAACCCAGTTGGTTGTTATCATTTTGAAGGTTTGTGCCGTTTTAGCTAACGTCACTAGGTGGAAATCCGAACTTATGGCCAGGTTGATATCCATCGAAAGAGTTGCCGAATATTGCACGGTTAGAAACGTTTGCCATTGGAGTCAAACTGAGATGTTTCATCCTGAAACATCCTCTAAAATTTGGTATAATTTCAGAACTTGAAAGAAGAAGCTCCGTCCATCATTGAAAAGAATCGTCCTAGGAAAGAGTGGCCTGAGAGTGGGGCCATTGCAATAAATCAAGCCGAATTAAGATATAGACCAGATTTACCCATGGTGCTGCATAAACTAACAGTAGATATTAAAGGAGGAGAAAAAATTGGCATAATTGGACGAACTGGCGCAGGTAAAATGTTAATTCTGTATAGTTCATCCGGTAAATTGTGCTTATCCTAACGGCTCGTGAGCTGGTAGTGATTGCCTGGCGATTAGGGGCGGCTGAATTAGAAATTACATCGTCTAGGTTAAGTTAGGTTTGGTTAAATTCAAACAATTAAAAAGGATAAATTTCGGCAGCTAGGATAGGTGCCATTCTTGTATACTGGACAAGTAGACTTGAAATATAAATATTATGTGCACATTTGGAGCGCGGGATATGCAGTAATATATCATTACATTTTTATGATGCTGATGAAACTTTAATTTTTGTAGTTGAAAAATTGCGGCCCTAAATTCGTAAACAACTATGCTGCTGGTCATCATCGCATAATTATATCATTAGTTAACACCACATAAAATTCATAAAGATAGATCTAACATTAGTCCATAATCACTTTTAAGGCATTTTCAAAGTTCGAACCATATAACTTAATCGTATTTATGTTAGTAAATTACATGTAAATAGATATTAATAATTGAATCAATACAGTCTAGTTGGTTAAAAAATTTATTAACAATTCATACAATCTTATAGATTGGATTTACACATTTGTCAATAACTTTCAATTTGACTTCATATAATATGATAACCTGCTTTGATAAAAATTAAGATGATGCATTTTATTTTATTGAAAACATAAACTTAATCGAGTCGCCTGTCGCCATTATATATTAAATTTCACATATTCGCATTTAATTCATTCAGACACAATGGTGCTGTTAAAAGTAAATTAGGGTTATTATTATGTGCGAATTATTTATTAAACAACAAGACCTTCCCATGTTGAACGTCGCATATGTATTTATAAATGTGTAAATGAAATTTACCTTAACTTACAACCCATAACATATTATTTAATCATTTAATGTTCAATTTCAGGGAAATCGTCTGTTATTGGCACGCTGCTCCGATTAACTGAACTGTGTGGAGGCAATATCGTTATTGATGAGGTTGATATCGGCAAAATAGGTCTGGAAGATTTAAGATCAAAAATCGCTGTCATTCCTCAGGAACCAGTCTTGTTCGAAGGAACTGTTAGGTATAGTTTAATTTGAACTAAGTCATTTTGTTATTTATGAAACTACAAAATGGGACTATTCCATGGCTAAACATTATGGCTATTTCAGGTGGAATTTAGATCCATTCAATGTCAGAAGTGAAGAGGAAATGTGGGCGGCATTGGAGAAGTCACATCTTAAAGATAAAGTAAGTGTTCATCATGACATCAAAAACGTTTTTAATTGCAGCTTTTTAATTAAGTTAAATAAACCTAATACAACTAGTAGTGGGCACAATGTTTGTCTGACATGAATTTAATTAACTGAGAAAATGTTGACAATTAAGAGACTGATAAAAGCACATACTGGACAACAACATTAATAAATTAGCTTTCACTTCCAAAATATTATTGCTTAATAGATTATAAGAATTGCTAAACTCAGAATGGCAATTTTGCTGCAGATCCACATCCCCAAACTAATGCCATGAAAACGTTAAAGTACTCTATTATATCAACACAAAATCTTTATTACCAACTCCCTTCCCCCACCAAGATGATGACATAATACTTGAACGTCCCCTATTTGACTAATTTGCCAAATGCAGTGTCACAAATTGTCCATTTTTATATGGTATAAAGTATGTATTATAATATTTGCATAATAACTTGCTATTGCACCAGATTGCCAAGGAACCTGCCAAATTAGACACCAAGTTAGATGCTGAGGGAGGAATATTTTCACTAGGAGAAAAGCAGCTGTTTTGCTTGTCGAGAGCTCTTTTACGAAATAGCAAGGCAAGTGTTGTTGTCAATATCCAAGCCTTTATTTTATCAAAATTTTGTCATACAAATAATACAATATTTTTTTAATTGGGATTCAGATTTTGCTTCTGGATGAGGCCACTGCTTCAGTCGATGTCGAAACAGATCGACTTATCCAAGCCACAATAAGGGATTCATTCAAAGCTTGCACAGTGTTGACGATTGCTCATCGTCTCAACACTATTTCCGATTATGAGAAAATTATGACAATGGATGCAGGAGAGGTAATATACTTTTTGCAAGTTTTTATAACGTTTGAACTACTTTCTAGCTATTTATTTTGCAAGATAAATGGCATTGAGATTATTGAGAATAGCAATGAGTAGTGGCAAAGATTAATTATTTTAATTTTTACAGGTTGTGGAGTTCGATTCCCCTGAAAACTTATTAGCCAGAGATTCCATATATCAATCGATGATGAAATCCATGAACGAGAGTGGTGGACATTAGCATGTAAGACAATTGCATAAAATGATCAATAATCTTCAGCACACCAACACGCGCTATTAATACTTCAATATTTTATTATGTTGTTGCTTTCTACTTGCTATTCATTTCATTTCTCACCAGGAGTCTTTATTTTCAGGCCATGCTTAATTTCACAACTGCCTGCACCATATTATAATTTATTTAGTTCGGGAAAGATAATTGTTAATGCATATTTATTAAAAATAAACTAATACATCAAGAAAAATTCAACAAATGGACCTCATTAGGAAACGTTATCATCGTTGCATATTTCGCATTTCAATAAAAATATAAAAAACAATTAAAAAACGTAAAATATTTCACACACAAAAAGTTTTAGTTATATTACCCTTGTTGCTGGCATATGCTATTTATTGTTATTTTCCTCGCAACAAAATGCATGTGCTTATTTCAATAATTAAACAAAAAATGTATTTCAAAATCACTGTGTGGCATTTTCTATTACACGATTTCATGCAGCTAATTCACAGTGGGCATCTCTATTCATGCTTCTGGTAATTCTTTGTGGCACGTCCTTCCTGATGGGATCTGGATCAGCTTTCAGCTTTCTCTTCTTCACAGCAGGACTTGACTTTACTTCTTTCTATAACATGTTTTTGAAGCACAAAAGCCACACTAAATAAGCGAAAAAATGTGATGCTAACTTTCATGAAAGACATTAATTTGAAAAATATAACTTTTTTAAATTATGGAATGTTATGAACTTAAGACTCATTCTTGCATGTATATGTATTTAGTTATTCTTGTGAAAAGCAAGATTAGACGATTAATCTCTGAAATTTGAATACGAAGTGCATACCTTTTGCTTAAAAGATAATTTTGCTTCTTCTTTCAAAGGCTTTGCTTTTGGCGACAGATGCTTGAAATTTTTCTTAGATTTCAAAGCTAAAAAACCAACATAATGCTGGAAAAATTAGGTGAGTGCAATTTTTAAATTATGAAGGATTTGCAAATTAGTGTGTAATTTACACCTTTTGGAACCAAAGGTCCTGGCTTTCCAGAAAACCAAACCGTCCTTTTCTTATGGTCCAACAGTTTGTTCATGTCAGGATTGTCATAGCACTGCAACCACTTTTTAAGCATAATGTAACCATCCTTGTTATAAGGCTCATACATCTTGCTCTCTGTAAAATCGAATAACAGTATTTTTTATGACTTCTCAGCAAATCCTACAACCCAAAGGCGAAATTTACTAATGGCGAAACTAATGGACAAACAATAACCTGATGTAAGTAATGTCATTTGTCAGTGATGAAGTGAACAAATTTTAATCGTATTTTTGAATATCTACTTACCACTTAAAGCTATAACCTCCCCACCAACCATAGAACATAGTTTCAAAATATCTGGAGTTTCTGATTTTATGTCAGTTGAAACGAGGTCTTCTAACACATTTCTGGCACATTCAAATGGAGCCACATTTGCTCTGAAATAGAAACAAGTTAGCAAACAAATAAAGGAATTTCCCTGGAGAAAATTCACTTCAGTATATCGCAATGTGCAGATTCATCACCTTACATGCTCAAAATAGAATAAATGAACTTATATTTCAAGAATGAACTTTTGAAAACTTCACTTTTCTGCAGTAAATTTTCTCCCGGGTATACACATGTTGCAGAAAATTAGGGCTAACATTTACCTGTATAGGATTTCACTACGGAGGTAATTTCCGATGCCATTGAAATATTGCTGATTTAGAAGAACCTCGCAAATTGGACGATTAAACGCAGATTTGCTGACATTTTCCAAAACATTAGCCCTACATTTTTTTTTCAATACATGTACATTGTAGTCTTAGTGAATATTCGTCTAGCTAAGCCTTAGTTTATTTGTTCAAAAATATCCTCGTATTTTACAAAAATGTTACAACCTGAATGCATCATATTCAAATATTGGATCTGGTCCTCTTTCACTGTTCCAACCATCGTCTACCCTCCATTTCCCAAACCTCCGAGGATCCACAAAACATAATACTTGACAGTTCTCATCGTCATCGGTAAAAAACCTAATTAAAATTGGCGCAATATTTCTAAGTCACTGGAAATCAAGTTTGGAGAAGTTGAAGTAATTTATCATCTTATTTGTGGGGTCAGTCAATTTTGAGTCAAATGATGATCACAAATAACATTGCTGCTTTATAAAACATTCAGTTAAAATTCTACATTCGTGATTCAATTTTGCAAAAAACTCGCCTAGTGGTGTGTTTTTTATAATTTGCTTCATTATTTCTGATCCAATCAAAAACTTGGTCAATGATTATATGTATTGTAAAATTTGATATTAAATGATAATAGCCTACATGTATTTGTGATTCAGTTTTGAAAAACTTTCGGTTATGGCGTATTTTTTATAATTCACTTCATTATTACATTATTTTATGGGCTAAAACTAATAATTTCTAATCTCATCAAAAACTTTTGATTTCAGAGCAAATTTGAGTGTGCGTCTGAAAATCAGGAAAAGATGATAATATACATGTAATTAACAATTGAACATCCCTTTTTCTTAAAAAATATAATAAAACCAAACATGTCGAATTTATTGTTATATTGAAAGATTTCATTTGTTTTCCCAAGGTCAAAATAGTACATGTAGTGTGCCATGTAAATGTAGGCCTACTACAATTCAATGTTTCCCAAGGTTGAAAGGCTTGCAGCAAAATAATATTCAAATTATTTTGTTTACATCTAATTATAACGCAGCAGATTACACTGACCTCAAGTGAGCATGTTTAGGCAGGCTAGACTGGGGTACGAATCGAAAAAATCCCGACATTCCAAACTGGAAAAATATTTCCATCGTTTGAGGAAGACGTCCTGTTGTCTGCGGCTCGGCGGGCTTGTTATTTGCATTTCGTGAAGCAACTTCTGTGAGTGTCAATTTTATTTCTTTTCCACGAGCACAAGCATGTATTTTGTAAGCACAGTTCTCATCCCACGAAATCTCAGGGTGTTTACTGGCATTATTGGCTACATCAGATTTTACTATTTGACCACTGAAAATCAGATTGCTTACGGCGTCGTTAATGTATCTGGCCGCAAGATGATGTTCGGGGCCTTCTGGCATGTTTGCGATTGTTGTCAGTCCTAATTAACCAATGTCAATTAGCGCACAAATACTTTTCAAAGTGACTATGGTCGACGCACGTGAAAACCTCGTGCAGCGCACTATTGGCAAAACCCAAGATTGTTCTTCGACATCGTGATCAGATTTTACCAACGTAATAGTCCGTGAGGAAAACGAATTAGCGTTAGCGATTACAACCTTGTCATAAACGTTTTCTAATAAAACAACCTGTTCAAATTTGCTATTAAAATTTTCGTCTTTTCGAACACTTCCTTCCTGAATCAAAATGGCGCAGCCTAGCAATTACAGCGCCACCACATCTTTGGTGTAATTTTCGCTATTGGAGTGGCGCCTGTTTCTTATAACTTGGCGTTACGTCTGGTTACACTCCTTTGAATTTATTTAGAGAAGGAAAAGGGTGGGTGTGTCAGAAATATTTTACTTTTGAAATGTGACTAAATTTTAATTCTGTTGTAAAATATTTTCTTTACAATTTTTAATATTTAATTGTAATACATGTATGAGAAACTTATATAATGTGCATTTAAATTATTCACCAATTGCAATATGATTTCAGTGTTGAAATATAAACAAATTTTAAATATTGTAAATTATTTTTCTTTATATTTTTAATATTTAAATTTAAGTTCATGAATATGAAAGGTGCACAACATGCATGTAAAGTGTTCATCTACTGTACGTATTGCAAAGTAATTTTGTGAAATAGAAACGCATTTTCCAACAGGCTCGTCAATTTTATGATTTTGCCCGATTCCAATTATAATTTGCAGTTCTTGGTGACGTACAGTTTTATTTTTATTCTCAATTAGCCTCAATACATGCACTAAAATGAAAGCTACAAAGTCTATTTTTATGTTTCCCAGCAGTAAGATCAAATTTACAGTGGCACTTGTGGTGATGAATGGCACTTGTGCTGATGAACGTCAAATTTTGTCTAGTTGCACTTGATAGCATTCAAGCAGAAAGCATACTTTTGTTAAACTCAAATGCGTCAACATTTTTTACGAGGCTTTTCCACATTTACTTGTCAGTTCTCCATTTGTATGAGTTCCGCTCACCTAAGCTGATATTCACCAGCATCTATCAACTAGTTATAGGGAGGGAAGGTAGTAATAAAATATTGCAGCACAGCACAGGCACTTGAGATTCCGTTATTCTATAATTATTAGGCAACACATAAATGAGGGAAATTGCACAACTTCTTAAGATGTTTATATTGGAACTTTTGTACATTAATGTTACAGGAGATGCCAATTACCTTTTCTCATTTACACGTTTTATTCAACAAATATATTGCTACATATTCACACGAAGTTGAGGTTTAATCCAACGGGGTACGATACACAAATTAAAAAGATATTGGGGGATTGGCTGTACAAGTACAAAGTTTAAAAAAGTTCTGGAAAATCGCTTCCAATGTACATCCTCGATGAAACGAAACATTTTCGAAGTTGTCAAAGTTTACGTGCAATTCAGGTTTGGCAAGAAGTTAAACGAAAAGCTTTTATTTCTGCCTTATGCCTGCATAATTGGCCATCTTACAAATTTAGACCAGCTAGAGACTTAACTGACAATTATCATGTATTTTTTTTAACGTAACAAACATGTTAATGTAATTTAAATTTCAAAATTTTCTCTTCTTATGCAAATGTTATCCCATGTCTATTACTTCTGATTGCTGCTCGATGGACCTTCACCACTGTCGCCTTTGCTCTCCAATGCCTTTTTCTGCTTCTCTCGCATGACTTCGGCATCCCTAGAAAATGCAATCGAGTCCATTAATTTAAACTTTTAAATTTAAAGGTATTTTTCAAGCTCAAACATCAATAGTACTGTCTATAGTTCAGAATTGTCTCCTATATTTGGCATTCGCTAGCTATTAGAACAGCACTAAACATACGTTATTAGAGCACCAATACTTTATTGGTAAATATACGATTTTCTGAATTTCCTGAAATTATTACCTGGCTTTTCTGGCTTCCATAGACAATCCCTTATTGCCATCCTTTTGATCCGCCCCCTTCTTTTTGCTGGTTTCTTGTTGTTTTTTAGCCGCTTTGGCACGAGCAAGTTCTCTTTGATTTCCACCTGAAATGAAGGACAGTATCGAAATGTGTTATTTCCCTGACCCATTTCCTTGTGCGAGCTGTTTACTCGGCCTGGAATTAGGCAAATCCCCTTTGAACTTTGTTGACTTTTACTACGTCACCCATGTTGTTGGTATGAGAGGAAATGGGGACACGAAAAAATTCTCGTTTTTTCCAAAAAATTACGGAACTTTCTCAGTTAAGCTTTCGCAGGCCACCGCCCTACTAACCATATTATATGTCGGCATACTTACGAGTCATCTTACAGTAATAAAAAGACCTTTAAAGGCCGTAATACGCCTTCAGAAAACCAAGCAAACTCTTCTTTGATAGTTACGAAGTAAATTCTGGTTGCGCATGCGCTTTCTGAGCATTAAAAAGCTGTTAGCGATGCCAGCGACACCTGACGGTGTTCTTTTGATTATTCACGTTGTCTTGTTGAAAATCAAATAATTTGTGTAAGTATGCAGTTAAACGCGTTGTGTTTTGATCAAGTGTAAATCTGTCATGGTTTTCTGCCTGTTGGTAAATTAATATATCGAATTTCCTTCCTTAATAATTGCTGAATTGAAACTGAACTGCGCAGACAATGCTGTTGATTAGCGATTTTAGCGGGAAATTTTGTTAACCCTACTGTCACCAAATCAATTACAATAGACACAGCAAACCTGTTAAGTCTTGTTGCGTTTCTAATAAGCATGCTCTCATTGTCAGCCAAAAGTTTATTTGATAAATGCTGCTGAAAATTAGCAGGAAATCTTGTTGACCCTACTGTAAAGACAGCATTTCTAGTTGATTTCAGCTGCTAAAGCTGGGTTTACACTAATCACAAAACATTGAAGGCCTACCATAATTTAACAAATTAATGTTTAATTCCGTTGTACAACACCATACACATGTACTGTAGATTGTAAAAAAGCTGTGCTTACTATATATAGTAAAAAATTGTTTATACAGTAAAGTTATACATATTGTTTCAAAATATGGTAGAAGGAAAAATGTTAGGATAACATTTTCTTGTGATGTAGCAGATGATATTTTGGCCATCATGTGTCGGTAAAGCTCAAAGGACTTCGTTGTAGAGGCCAACATGTTTTAGTGCATCTACTCTGTAATTCTCGTAAACTTGTTATAGAACGTCCACTTGATTACGTGGGTCATCAATACCATAGCTATGTCAATACTGAGTTGTTTCTTTCAACTCATTTTCCAACAAGTTGTGTAACTTACGTTTACAAGTTCCACTGCCAGATTTATGCAACCTGCCCTTAGAAAAAATTGTACCATCCATTGCAAGTTATATATGACGTCATTTAACAAATTGCAGATTTGTTATAAAGTGTATACATAGATTTATAATGTCCTTTGATCTTTTGCTGACACGCTGTATAACTTTGCAATATAACATGATCTACTGTTACATTTTTTAGCGAATTATTCAGCGCTGTTATAGGCCTACAGTTACTAATATGAGCAAATCAAAAGCAGCATCGAAGCAGTTGTCCAGTGATGACTCCGATTCGGGACCTGAAGATGTAAGCATATAAGTGATAAACAGTTGAATTGTTAATGCTGGGGTTCATTTTGGTGGCATAAACCACTTTGGTTCGCCTTTGGCAGTCTTGTGAAGTCAAAGGTCCTCTTTTCACTATAATACTTTAAATTCCAGAGGAATGAACCTCCCCCCAAAAAATCAAAGAATGCATCATCCAAGCCAACAAATAAGTCTAAATCTGCCTCAAGTGATGATGGCGAAAAAATGTTCCAGGTAGATCAGGCTGACCTGTAAATTTAACAAGTCATGCAAAGGCTGAATTATCACACATTTTTGTTTTTCTAACCAACTTTACAGCTAGGGAGATTGAGATATGCTACCGTGAGCCAATTTAGAGGCAGAGTCATGGTTGGCATTAGAGAGTACTATGACAAGGATGGTGAAATGAAACCTGGAAGGAAAGGCAAGTAAAACCACAATGGGATCATTTTTCTGGAATCAACACATTATCTCATTTTATTTTGCGATGCCAATCCAGATAGGAAGCATTTGTTTAACACTAGTTGCTAGCATTAACACATTTTACTCTTCAATTCTTAAATTCTCTTTAATCTTTAAACCATTTTCAATGATGCCATCAACCCGCGTATGCTTAAATAAATCATCAATGTACGAGCTGGGTTAGAACAACCAAAAGGTGGTTGTATTTTTTGTGCAACTATGGTGGAAATTAACCAAAGTTTAAAATGAAGCCTGCAGGATGTTGCTATATATTCGTTCCTTTAATGATATTTTTAGGTATATCCTTGAGCTTGGAGCAATGGGGCTCACTAAAAGAACACATGGATGACATTGATGAAGCAATAAAAAATCTGAATTAATTACTATACCTTTAAAATGTGCACCAGGTAATGAAGAGAAAGGTCATCTTTTGTTTACATTTTTATCTTATTTGTGTGATTTTTTTTACTGTCATGTTACTGTTCAATTAATGGTTCATTAAAAACTGTGGTTTCCTGATGATATGTCCAATAATTGTTGGCCGTGCAATTTACTGCAATGGGGCAATTAATTTGAACACATTAATTGCAAAAACCATTTTTAATTAGAAGTTCAATTCTTTGATTATTATTCTATAACACCGAAGAATTCAAATATTCACAAATAAAAGTTCACAGATAGCAAATTGTATTTACTTTTCTAATTTGTGATTAAAGAGTGACAACAACTATCACACTTATAATGCCTCCGTTGATTGAGAGTTATTCAAACCTAACTCTGAGTTACTCGACTCGCAATATAATCCACAGAAGGCTTCTTCTAATGCCCGATAGCAAGCGATGTTGCATACGAATCCACCCGCTTTCTCAGATTCGTTGGCGCACCTAGTATTTTCCAGGTAACCCCTATTCTCCAAATCCTCGTAGGCAGGTACTTCCGGACCCCACAAGTCTTTTTCAGTTTCCTCATATTTGAACAAAGTTTCCTCCCGTTTAGGCACAGGTAGGAATGAGTCTGCCTGCCACAACTTGATTCCCGTTGAAAATTGGGTTGGTGCTAATTTTGAGGCTTCTTTCGGTTGACTTTCAGATCTGACCTTTATAGCAATGTGATTGGCAAGAATTTCTCCTGCAGGAGCATCCGAGAACATCAGCTCATCAATGAGCGCTTCTCTGTTCTTAGTCTTTAATCGCTTTTCTTCGATTTCTTCTTTCAGCCAAATCTGCTTTCTCGCCACATTCCCCTGTTGCTCGTTTTCAATCAGGTCTTCCAAGTATTCTTCGTCTCGGCTTAATTTGCTCTTGTTGCGAATGATCAGGGCCTTATTTTCCTTTTTGTACTGTTCAATTTTTTTCTTGGTCATTTCAACGTCAATGTCATTCGTCAGGCTATAAATTATTTCCTCGACTTCTTCCAAGTAATCGTTGTACTCTCGTAGCGTATCAAAGTCTTCCTCGCGCTTGTTGAAATCGCGGAGGACTTTCTTGCGAATGTCGACTTCTTTCTCGATGTGCGGGTCTTCGAACAACTGGATCCTGAAATTTCCACGCCTCAGTGAAATGTCGCATTCGGGACATTTGGCAGATCCCTTGACGAACAACAGCTCTATGCAGTTTTCGCATAAGGCATGGCCGCAAATGTTCACCATCAACTTCAAGGACGGGTTGCGGTATTTAGTGGTCCGGCATCTTGGACAGGCGACTTCATCCATATTTTGCAGAATAAAGCTTCTCTGCACCTGCAATGTTAGTTTTGATTAATTTCAATACGTTGACATACTTTATAATACTTTGAATACAATATGTTGCTGTGATGCTAATAAATGAAGCATCATTGCTGAGTTACTGTAAGAAGAATGCTGGACAATTTTGATGTAAGTGTTAACAATTTGGCACCTTTACTGTTATAGTTAAATTTTAAGTAACATGATTCAGGAATAAATTTCAGTAGTATTATGCTAACCACGTAAAACTAGTTAGAACAGGCCCGCGCACTGGTCAATTTTCAATGATAATGAAACGCCGCTTGAGGCG
>JAQGAF010002961.1:0-19699 GCA_034687865.1 Kryphioiulus occultus
GTCTGATGGCGTTCGTCGAGGGGTCTGATGGCGTTCGTCGAGGGGTCTGATGGCGTTCGTCGAGGGGTCTGATGGCGCACATCGAAGGGTCTGATGGCGCACATCGAAGGAATCTGATGGCGCACATCGATGGGTCTGTCTAATGGCGTTCATAGAAAAGTTTGCTGACGTTCGAGAAGTTGAGTTTGATTTCTTTGAGAATAGTCTCATGGCGTACTTTAATTTAATTAATACGTTCTTTGAGAAGAATGGTTTATGACATTCATTTGGGAGTATTTGATGGACATCGTTTAAGTAATGCCTACATGTCTTTCTGGCGTGTCACTTTGTATGCAAGCCCTTAATTTTCGGCTCAAATGGGCTTATAGGCTCGCTAATCGCTGTGGATAAGTTGGTTCAGGAAGACAAACGCGATTACAATGGCCTCCACAGGCCACGTTTGATGTATTGATCTGCTAATTAAATATTTAGGCTCCTTGACTTTTTTTTTCCTGGGAAACAGTAATAGGATTCTCGAAAGTCTTCATGCAGATTCTCGATGCAAAGTATTCCCCACGCTCGTAACTTTTTTAAGTTTCATTTTTCATGTCTCATAATGCATGCGCGCGTATAAACCGAGCGTGGCGGCAATTTTCTGCGAGGCAGAAAGCGATAAGTTGAAATATTAATGCCATTCTCGGCTATGGATTGGGTATCATTTACTTTTTGTTGCAGTTTTGCAATTGCATATTCAAGGGGAAAACTGAGCCTTCCCCAAGGGTTAACATTGCTCGTCGTTAACGTGGGGTCCAATGGCAGCTGACAAATGCACGTTTATTGAAAAGGAAATTTACAGCGTCGAACTGGCGATATGCATGTTAAGACGAACTTATCTTTGGGCCTCTCTAGGGGCCATGTTAAGTAGGATGCGGATCGCATGATGATGGAAAGACGATAGGACAGGCTTTCCAGAACGTACTGGAAAAGTTCATGACGAAGAGGAAATTGCTGAAGATGCGATAGCGAGGCTCTACAAGGAGACGTGGACTAAATCAGTTCAGTACCAAGGCATGATCTTGCCAACTATTTGTATCTCACTCTTATTGCAGTCACATTGGCATTATTGGTCTAAAACCAGTAGTTTCCATGTTATGATATTCCAAGGTCTCGAGGCAATTCCATCATTTTCTTTTCTGGAAACCACCAAATTGCTGGTTTTTTACCAATACCGCCGATGTTGAACTAAATGCAAGGGGTTGGCAACTCTTCAAAATCGTGTACACCTGACTGCACACTTCAAGGACTTCTGTTGGACTTCAATGACGTCTTAGTAGACGTCAATAACGCCATGGTAGTAGTCTACCGTAAATGTTACGTTGGGATTACCCTGATTGTGACAGTGTGGTTACCGGGACAGTTTCAGTGCAGTTACCATGACTGTTATTGAGACGATGACGGTGCAATTCCCTTGATTGTTATGGGGACTGAGGATGCTGTTACCATGACGGTGAGGGTGTGGCTATCGTGACAATAGCGTTGTGGTTATGGTGATGGTGCAGTTACCATTGCGTGCAGTTGCGGTTACTGTGCAGTTTACTGTAACGGTTATGGTGACGGTTACAACACGGTTACCATGACTTTAGTGCAATTTCATTTAAAGACTGCAGTGGAAATTCAAACACTTCAGTGGGAATTCAAACACTTCAGTGGGATTTCAGTGGGACTTCCAGGACCTCAGAGGGACTTAATTGGACACCAATGACTTCAGAGGGACTTCAGTGGACTTCAACCAACATGTACACCTGACTTCACAAGTTGCCAACCACTTGACTTAATGTCATGTTTTCAGAAACATTTGAATGTCGCTTGTAACCATACTACAACTTGTAAGCTGAATTTAGTGATGGGGCAGCGTGAGAACGGCAGGACAATCCATAAAAATGGACAATCCAAAACTTGTTTAACGGCAGAAATATTGAATGCGTTCCAAGGATTAGTCTCACAAGACAATGCCTTCCTCCCTCTGAACCATTTGTAGGGAAATTAATGACTGCAATCCGCCAGTTACCAACTTATGAATTGCAGAAGTCTTGGAGCCATTCCATCCAGCCTTCCACATGAAGAGGGATGCCAAAAAAGGAATTGTCTCAACTAGTTCCTTTCTATTGCTTTGGAATTGGTTAGTATAGGGTAAATGACTTATCAGAAGTCTTTCCTCAGATTATCATCAAATGAAATGGACTGATAAGAAAGATGATGATGAGCAGTTTCTTACCACAAAACATTACTGAAACTGCTTTGAGGCCGTCATCATTTAGCCAATTTGGCTTTCTCAACAAAACTAGCGTTGGCGATATTGGCGTGAAACCTCCATTTCCCAAGTTGTGATTTTTTAAACTCTATTATGATATTTTGCAGAATACTTTAAAAGTCTATGGATACGCGTTGGTGACCTTAAGGCGATGTATTGTTAAGAGTAGAATAAGAGTTTACGTATGTTCAGAGGTAATGAACATACTTTTTGAGTAAATTCTCAACTTGAACCTCATTTAACTTCACATGATATCACCATCTAAATCTATTATTTCGGAATTTTTGCTTCAGGCATGAGTGGAAGCGTAGGCCCATATTTCTTCGTTCCAAAGCACTCAACGTTTCCGGAAGTCAAATTAAGCTTCTGCAGTCTGGCATCTGAATGCCATTTTTTCACTTTTTTATGGAAAAATGCAATTGAGCGAACCTTTCAACCGAGTTCGCAATTATCCGAGCAAATCTTAACAAAATTCCAATTAAGGATTGTCCTCTGGCTGCAAATAAATTCCAATCTTCCTTTTTACTCTTCTTATCGTTTTCGAACTTTTTTCCCTTTGCCAAATATTTAACGGTTGCTCATAAAAACTGTGCGCTGCCGGGTTAATTAAACTTCGCAATTTCGTTGTGGTGGAGGGATTTTACCTCATGCTTCTTGAAGGATAATCACAAATACTGATATGGAAATGTTTTTGCGGTAAGGAAAACAGTGCAAAAAACCCATTAAAGTTTAGTATTAATAACGTGCAAATGGTTTTTAACCTTCCGAGTGTGGTTGACTCCAAATGCTTGTTTTCAACACATCGGCATTCCAAATCACCCTTTATCGCTATCATGGACCGTCAGGAACTTACCTAAAAAGAATAGAAAAGATGTGTTATTTTCAAAAAGGCTGTTTGTTAGAAAAACGTCATTATGAGCGACTTGCTGGAAACAACTTCTGGATTTTGTTTGACCACTCGATATATCAAATTAACACATTTGCGAAAATTGATTCAATGATCAGCAGGCTAGGACTACTTTGGAATGGGATGAAATGTACTAGGATGAGCAGTTTCATGTTGCCCGACATTTGCCTCAGTTGAGAATTTTCAATGAAGTAATGGGCTTGATTACATATAAAAATTTATCGAAACTGTTCAAAATCCCAACAGTTTTTCGAAATTGTTTTGTTCAGGGTTGTTATTTACGAGTTTCAAAAGCAACTCAAGAGGTATTTTGAGAAATTTCAAATTGATCATTGTTGCAGACTTCATGTAGCTCATTTTAATACGAACTTTTTCAATGACGAGTTTTAGCCTTCATACAATTTATTGTAAGCTTTTATTAACAGGTTATGTGTAAGTGTTTCTGGTTAACCATCAAGTCCTTTCCATATGTAGTTAAATAAATTATTATTAGTATTATTATTAATTCATAGTACCATTCATAGGCCCACTTTCTCAATGCCTATGATGGAGCAGGGCGTATTCCGAAGTAAACAGCCAATGGCCTAAATTAACGGAATTTCTCCCTGTATGTTAACTTGATTAGAAATGCACTTTCCTATCCTGCCCATCAGCCAGTGATGGGTGGAAATCAGAGATATTCATCTTGAAATGCGCTATAGCCGTAAAATGCACCTGGAAGATGCTCCTTTTGATTTCGATAATATCTTTGAAAAATAAATGAGCCCCTGGCAGATGATCATTATCGAAATGAGAAAGTTAACTTGGTCGCCTACTCGGTTATCTTAATGAGGCGATGTATTTGCAGAGAGCGTTCGACTAACGATGTCTCGTCTGCTGCAAGAACTTCTGGAAAAATCAAGAAGTTTTCACTCAATACTGGGTTGCAATCTGATATAATTATTTCTGTTGGTTTGATGTGTCTTTGATTGCAGTGAAACAGAAAACTGCTTGTCTTATTTCTTTGTTGGTTGACACCAAATTTTAGCATCTTGCTGAGTACGTGCAACCTTCTTCCATGTTCCCTTTTTTACCCAAGTTTGTCTTTTGAGACTCAGCAGATCTAGTACTACGTTTTCCTTATTTGTTTCGAATACCAGCAATATAACTAGTGGTGGCATCAATAACGCCAGAATATAAATAAAGGCGAAATAATAAACGAAACAACAAAGCTATGGTATCATAAACAAGCGCTTTACTCAGCGATGAAAATCTGGAAGTGGGTGGGTGGGTTTTACTGCCGTTACCGGATTTTGTTTTCTGGTGATCAAATTTAACCGATTCAGCCTTCGCCATTCCCCGAATGACGTCAGGGCTTTACTCGTCGTATCTCTTCCCTTCCATATTTGCTGTTGGAGTTCTCGGAAATGTGATGCGATTGGGAAGCCAGCAATATGCATTTTGCAAGACGTTTGCTAAATGCTTCCTGCACCTTAAAATATAAGGCGGATGTGTCAAACTGTTACTTGGGTAATTAAATTCCCACTAACGTACAGACTTTCCCATGGTGGATTAATCCAATAATAGATTGGTGCAACGCAATGAATGGTTTTAGCAAATACTCGAGTTTATAGAGGCAAAGCCATAAACAAGATAGGCAGGATATGAAAAATGATAGTTCGAATATTTATAATATCCTACAAACGAAAGCATTTATTTTAAAATGATCTCAGGATGTCTAGCAGTCGTGGAAGTCATGAAAATGAAATTCAGGTCATGGAGTCATGAGTCATGAAATTTACATCAGGGTCATTGAATTTTTGTCTTTTTAATTATTTACAAAATCACAATTTGGGTTTAAATTCTTCATTTGGCCAATAATCATGGTTATAATCACAGTTGTGGATAATGTTTCTGAAAATTGTATTTAGTCATGACATAATACTTGAACGGCCTAATATCCTAATAGGCATGGGAAATTTACTGAAATCATGGAAAAGTCATGGAATTTACAATACCAAATCCAGTAGAAACCATGGATCAGTGAAACTGCTAAAAACTCGGTTTTTTGAATGATGTCGTTCAATCCATGCTTCTCAAACATGGCTAAATTACTCAAAATTGATTGTTTTTTCGGTAACTATACAACCTGTAATACACATTAATACATGTAGGGTGCACTACAGATTAGGCTCTGCTTAGCTCTGCTGTGCTTTTCCTAATAGCTCGTATGCTGGCAGTGATTGCCTGGAGGACGGGCAGCTAAATACGAGGGTGGATCATAGTGTTGTTATTTATTTTAGATTTAATTATTGTAGCATCGTATAAATAAACTAAAGTATGCAAAATGTCGAGCGAACGTATACCCCATAATGATTACTACTTGTCGTTGATGGCGTTCTAAAATTTTGCGCAAAACAAAATGACGCGCGTTCTGAAAAAAATCATGCAATTCTACAGCACTCAGTAACACGGTTCTTTGTGGGTTATAGGCTTAAATGCACATGGAATTTTATACGACGTACCAATAATTACTTATCAAATAAATAACAAGAGTTTTTGATCCACCCTCGTATTTTTTGGCTTAATTTAAACACAACTACCACACGCAAAAATCTATTGTAGGATGAATTCGCATAGCTACTGCAGTACAGTTACTAGTCTTGTAGATTAGACAAGTGGGGTTTAAATAAAATATTTTCTGCACCGATGCAATAACACAATCTAAGTTTGCTATTTTATAAATACACCATATGTGGTTAATACACCTTCTGAAGCACTGCGTGATGCACTGGTGAAGCACTGCGCCTGGTGTATACAAAAATGACCTTTGCAAAAGTCCTCACCTTTAGTAAGTCCCATGAAAAATTATAAGAAGTAAGGTTGAACGTTTTTAGCGAAACGTGTAGATTTCTTTTGCTTTTTTGGAATTCATGAGCACATGTTTTCACCCCTTTCTACGTCAACACTCATTTCTATTCTTCGTGCTCTTGTTCTTGTCTTCATGTGCCAAATTTGCATTTCAATCATGTTTCGTTGCTCGGCCTGATGGGATTACGGCTGATGTCCAATATTTTCAAGTTTGGGATTTTGTTTGAAGAATGTTTTATTTCGAAAAGTTAAGGTTTGAATTTCGGTAGCTCGTACTGGAATCTAGTGGATGCTAATTGGATTAAGTCGATGATGCGCAATGATACAAAGCAAAGTACAGCACACTGGTTCTGGTGGTGCAAGTTCCAGAAGGTCAGATCTCGAATTTCGTGGCTTTTAGTGAGGAGGGCTAAAATCTCCCGAAATTCGTTTAGCGACTTTCGCCATTCTGGTCACGCTGCCTGGAGCCTCTGTATCGCTGCACAAACGTGAAATAACAAGCTCGTGAAATTTGAACATTCAATTACGGACGTTAAGGGACAGTGGACATTCCGAGCGATGGAAACTGCATTAAACATGACCCTGATTTGGAATCCAATTTAAAATAGCTAAATATTTAATAGCAATCCAGAACGGATTGGCTCTTCCAGAAAGTGGAATCTGGACGTGACCATGGAGCATATCGAGTGACTTTAATGGACGCTAGAAGCATCCCCCACTTTATCTCTCAATTAACTAAAGGCTTGTCAATGGATGTTTCTATAGGTATCCGGTTGCCATACATTATTCACTCAATTAAAAGCCTTAATGGCACATTTATTAACGTATATTGGGGTGAATAATTCATGGCACTTTATATCACCACTTTCAAAAGTATGTGGAAAACTTAATTTGACCATAATATAAGGGTTGGTCATTGTTAAACAATAGTAAATTGGACGTTCATAGGAATCAAAATGCATTTACTGCTAATTTTGTTGCATGGTAGGGTTTGGTCATTTGTTCATGAAAGTTAAAATACAAGTACTGGATAGCAAGCATAATTTGACCAGAATGCCAAGGGTGGTCATTGTTAAACATTGCTCGTAAATTGGACGTTCATATAAATTTAAATTCCTTTTAAATTTGAAATTTTAATAGTAATAACAGCACGAAGTTCACGAAGAGCTTGTGAGTGCTGATGTGCATTAACATTCATTAGACGTTTTAACACTTATTGTTAGTCATCTAATATGCAAATAAATTCAATATATAATTAGTTAAAGTCAATTAATATAAAATTAATATAGAATATAATGTTCTTGATCTGACTGTTGCAAATCGATATGTGGGTTGGTTTAACTTGAATTTGCTGTGCTAACAATGCTTTGCAAATTTTATACCCATACACAAACATGCCTAATTCAAGAAATTAGCGATTTTCAACGAAATGTCTGATTGGAATGCTTTTGAATTTAACACCGTGTTTATGACATTTGTTACATGTTTTAATTACTTTTCTGTTGAGGAAACATCTCTAGAAATGCCTGTCAGAAATGCATGTAAAAACTTAGAAACGCTGAAATATCTACTTAAGGCAATTTAAGTAGATTGATAAGCAGGATCAGTTCCAGTCTTGTTGTTCATTAAATTAATTATAAATGCATGTACAGATTCCCATAAACAGCATAATTTAGACGGTTAATTACGAAATCACATCACCGTGAAATAGTGACTGCCAAATGCATAAGGATTATGTTGAAGATTTTGATAAGCTTGGCGTACTTTGGATATTAAGATTATAATCTTCATGTAATTAGTCCATTTTAATTGCATTCCAACTAGTAGCACGGCTAAACATGTTGCCTCTAAAAATTAGCTTGTCCCGAGCTAATATTTGTTCCTACCTAGGCCTGGCTACATTTGGGAGCCATGTGATTATTAGAGATAGGCTGCCATTAATGTTTAAATGGGTTTCATTGTCATCCATCAGTAGGAATGGACGTCATTTATAAGGATTGCTCTGGGAAATTAAACGTTGATGAGCATTGAGTTACAATTTCTCTCGAAATGTATCTTTAATGAGCCGTGAGATTCTAGTTCCCGTTGCTTGCATCGTGGAGCCGAGGTAAGTTTATATTGAAGCCTTTAAATACTTGACGAAATTTCGAAAACTTTGCTTGAAAATATAAATATACATGTACATGTATCAATATCATTATCCATCAATGATCTAGGGGATAATAGTGGATTTTGATAACAGGTGGTCGTTGTAGGCAGGTTGTAGCTAGTCTAAAATGCATGTACCTGTATTGAACCAAACCTATCAGCAAATCAAAAATGTAAAGGTGCTTCGGTATTGTTCCCTGCTTTGATAAAATGGGCTCGTAATCTTGCAGTGATTGCCTTGTTGTTAGGGGCAGCTGAATCAGGCATGCATTGCTATTCGTTAGAGTGAATTCTAACAACTACGATAGGTGTCATTCATGTATACTTTACAAGTAGAGTTGAAATATAATTATCACGTGCACATTTGCAGCAGTTTATCCAAATGTATTCCAAAAATGTCATCCCAAAAGGCTGGATTTCATAAGTTTGGATGAGAGATCGCTGCAAACATCTCACCCAGCATATTTTTGATGAAGTTCTCGCATATCCCAACCACGTTGCAAGGCGCTCCAGCGCATAATTTATGATCAATACAGCAATGGAGCTTTATTGCTTAGCTCACAACTCGCTGTAGCAATTATTTCTCCATCGGGATTGCTCGCAGCAATAAAAGCGGATTGGCGAGCGCTTGCCAGAGGTTCAGAGTAAGGGGAGTTATGGAATGGGGGTGGTGAAGGGGTAAATAATAATAATGAATAATAGGCTAAACAAAGGAGGTGGAAGCACGCCTGATGAAAGCTAAGAAGATGCTTGCTGGTTTGAACTTGGTGTTTTCGAGCTCCTTGAACCGATGTGGCGACAAAGTGAGCGCAAATTAGCAACTGCAAGATGTGCAGTGTTTGCCAATACTTTAGAAAATTACGCCTTGAGCATTGGTAAACACAAAGAGTGAAAGACAGCCTTGAGAATACTGATTGTGTATCGGTTCATGAGCTTGACAATGGCATGGAAGCTGCGGATTCTTGTGGAGAGTGAATGTTAATTCCGTAGTAAAGTTTTCAAGAACTTTGGAGTACTTAGCCAGAACTACACTGTAATAGCAGCGGAAAGAGCTTGGCCATCGCTAGACCATATCGATAGTAAGGAATTGGTGGTTTTCAGTTTCATCCAGCGATCTACTGTATACGGTTTATGAAAATGTGAGCAATTTGAGAAACGTTGAGATGGCTGTAGATCAAGTAGAGAATCTTGGAAGAGAAACAACGTGAAGTTCTGGGTAGACCTTTGATGAATCTCGAATACCGTTGGAAATAACATTCAGAAATTCAACAATCTTTAAGGAATTTCAATATTTGGAGAATCTTTGGGAGGGAGTTTCAACAGTTAGAAACTTTGTGTAGGATTATATAGCAATCGGATAGTCCATCAATCTTTGGGACGTTGTTTCAGTCGATTGTTTATCAAGGATGAATATTAAACAAGTAAAATTGGATGGAGTTGCAGCAATTGCAGATTCATTAAAAGCAGTTAACACGCTGTGAGAATATCTTTTGATCTTGGTTATTGGAGAATGTTTTGACAAGGAGTTTCCACAATGGTGATATTATTGGGAAGGTATTTCAAGAATTGGACAATCTTTGGGAAGGAGATAGTTTAAACAGTTGACGCATCTTTGGGAAACAGTCTCAACTATTGGGGAATGTTAGGGGCGGAGTTTCGACATTTGGAAGATCCTAGGAAAGGAGTTTCAACAATTGGAAGATCCTAGACAAGGAGTTTCAACAAATGGAAGATGCTAGGAAAGGAGTTTCAACAATTCGAAGATCCCAGGAAAGGAGTTTCAACAATTGGGAAATCTTTTGACAATGAGTTTCTACAACGATGATGTCATTGGGAAGGAATTTAATGAATTGTACAATCTTTGGGAAGGAAATAGTTTAATCAATTGACGCATCTTTGGGAAGCGGTCTCAACTATTAGAGGTGAAGTTTCAACAATTCGTGGGTACTATGAAAGGAGTTTCAACAATTTGAAGATCCTAGGAAAGAAGCTTCAACACTTGGAGAATCTTTTTAGTTTCAACAATTGCAGAGCATTTTGTAGGGAAGTTCATCTTTCTGGATGAGTTCTTGACAGGCAGTATAATACATACATGTACATGTATGCAGGAAGCATGTTGGACAACAAGAGAATGTATCTGAAGATTTTGAATACGAAAAATATCTCTGGAGAGGACAAATTTGTTGGATTGTCTGCCAAGGAAGTCGAAGACGAATTTGGCGATGCCTGCTGGAGGTGGAGTGATTTTCTCGAATTGAATGATTCGAAGATTTCGGAGATTTACAAAGCTATCAGTCGATGATATTTTTTTTGCGATTGCTCAATGATCGAAGGTCGCCTGCAACTCATCAGAGGCGCGAAACGGTTGCGCTGCAGAAATCAGAGCGATAATCTGGCGACGCCTATGGGATCCAAATTGAAGAAAATGAGTCTTTTTTTTCAATCTCCAACATCGCAGTCGTAAAGCTGCTCGACAGTGAATCGTTGGCGCAATTTTCTATCGTTTTCTTATCCGCCTTGTAATGCCATTAGACGTGCAAATGATAATCTCCGCTCCAGAAATAGGCCATTGCCAACGTCATGTCTTGATCTTATTGGCCTTCCCATTTATTGATTGACTTCATGATTTCGATGCGACACAGTTGCTGCCATGGCCATGATCGAAGCTATTCGCCCAGATTCCCCATCCGATTTTCCGGGATTTTCTTAGTTCCAACTCCTCCGTCTGTGTGTGTGGGTGGGTCGGTGGTCAAGCTGACCCTCGAAAAATCCGCTATTGTACTGCACCCCTTCAGAGCAAACCTCATCTCTAGTAACGTACATTTGATTGATGTGCACGTTATGTAAGGATGTTTAATCTTCTCAACGTTTTTTTATCTGCATGGTTATACGAGTAAAAATGCGTGGATAACACGTTTGGATGTTAGAAGGAAACCAGGTTTATTCTAAGTTTGTTTTGGTTTGTTTGACAGTGAGGTAAATGGATTTCTTGCGAAGTGAACAACGCAAATATACATGTTGAAATTATTGCATGCATCCAAACGTGCAGTACTTCAATGTTCCTGATTTTCAACATTTTCGTTTTCTTGACGTATACCGGATGAATTTCCGCACCAAAAAAACCTGTTTAAAGATCCTTAGCACGCAAAATTTCGTTTCTTGTCAATTTACACGTCTGTGGTTTTTTTGCGTTTCAAGAAACATGCAAAAACTGAAGTTACTTCAACAAGTACGTGTTGTGTCTTTAAAAGGTATCATTTATCGCCAGCATGATTTATCTTATGATTTTCTCTTTGTCATCGTTATATTTCTTATGAAGTGGTGCTGAAAGTAAACTTCTCACTAGTTTCTTATCTCGGTAAATATCGTAAAAAATTCATGGGTGAAAAAACGCCGTTCTCCTAAATGAATAACCACAAACAGCCCTTTTTCTATAAGCGGTCAGGGAACCTAGAATTATAATCACCATTTTTTAATAACTAGTTTATAAGCTTCAATAAATTCTTGGAAAAATACACACATCAAAAAACTCGTTAATGTCATCGCTAAACCGAAAATCGATGTATCTTATACCAGCTATTATTCGTGAAAAATGTTTATTTCGCTCCAAACTACATGTATTAGCACGCCTAATCACGAACCTGCCCAGGTGTAGCAGTTAGTTAACACACTAATTTGCATATTCTTTTTTCTAACAATTAATTATAATCGCTAATTTCGTTCTTTTAACTTTTGATAAATAAACTGCGGCATTAACCATCTATAAATATAAGCGTACTACATGTAGTTCGTGCTTGATACTAAATGCTATCGAAAAATAAATTGGTGGTTATAATGACTTGTTAAAGCAGGAACATCCAAATGCAGTAGGATTGTGTAAAATTACTGACATCCTTCAGGGACATAACATCTACATTTTAAAATTTCAAAAAATGCATTATAAAATTATTAACGCATGGGGACAGGCAATGCTATTGATTAGTTTTCCAAATTGTTGGGTTTGTTTACACATGGTGAACATCAAGCATGTAAAATTAACAGAATTGTCAACTGTATAAAAAGCAGCATGTTAAATACAGCACTTTTAACATGTAGGGGGCTCACCATTGTTGGGTTTGTGTACTCATGGTGAACATCAAGCACGTTAAATTAGCAGAACTATTAACTGTATACAGGGTGTATTTTTTAAAAACTTTCCACCTTGATTATTAAAAAACGGCACGAGATTGAGAAATCGTTATGGTGGGAATGTTTATCAACTGTAGGGGGAACCATTTGTAAAACATTCGTAAATGGCAGTGACCCACCCCTTGACCCCTATTGACCCCAACTTAAACTTTTTGAATGACAACCCAATGCCTTGTGATATCTTAAATGAAAGCCCATTAAAAATGATGAAGTTTGATGAAAACGAAATTGAAATCGGTCCGCCCAAAAATGTGGTTTTTCAGTATTTTTTTCATAATTCATTATTGTTATCAAAAAGATGGTATTGCATGATGAAACCTCTTGGAACCATTCACAACATTACTATTGTGCATGAATATTTAACGTCAGAAATTTGCACTTGTAAGTTTTGGAAATTTGTAAAATGTGAAAACTGAATTTCTCGTAATGGGCGATATGCATGGCTGGTGGCGCTTCATTGGAAAGTTTTCATAATTCCGAGTAATTTGGTGCAAATAAAAGTAAAATAGGTTGATGGGTACGTAAAGCATTGGTTAACCACAGAAGAAGAAGAATACGTAACTGATTGTGATTGCATAGAAATAAGTCAAAGGAGTTGCTTGAAATGTAGACCATTATTTTTGAGGCAATACTAAAGTCTAAATGCAAACTTATGAAGACTTAAATACATAACTCTCTCATGTAAAACCTTTAGATTAGGTCCCGATTCAAACTTAATACCACGCATAATCCAACTAGATATCATTTTGGAACGTATCTTTGGTACCAGTCAACCGATTTTACTTTTGTTCCCGCCAAATTACTTGACCCTGATTACATTACTGATTGAATTACAAGTCAATCCGTCCCATTACGAAAAATTCAGTTTTCACTTTACTAAATTTCGAAAACTTGGCAAGTGCATATTTCTGACACCAAATATTCATGTACAGTAGTAATGTTGTGAATGGTTCCAAGAATGGTTCCAAAGACTGAAATTCCAGATTTTCGGACGTAGCGACTGATTGGTTGGGTCGATTTCAATTTCGTTTTCGCCGAAATTCCTCATTTTTAATGAGCTTTTATTTAAGATATCACAAGATATGGGTTACCATTTAACGTTTTAAGTTGGGGTTAATAGGAGTCAGCTGGTGGGTCACTGCCATTTGCGAGTATTCTACAAATGGTTCCCCCTCCGGTTGATAAACATTCCCCCAAGTGGTGGAAAGTTTTTAAAAAAAACACCCTGTAAAAAGTAGCATGTTAAATACAGTTTTAACATGTAGGGCTCACCAGAGCCCTGATGTCGTTAGCTGGTAAGTATTCAACTACCTGAAACGTTTCATGTTTTCACTTCATTGCCAGGCAGCGATGTCGCTTCAGTGAAGCGTGCCCATGATGGGGAAAACTTCATTAAAAACTGCTTAATGGAATATATTAAATATACCGTAATTGTTTTTATGTTAAAGACTTGTCACATTTTCACCGACAATGGAATATGATAAATATACTATTTTTTTGTGCGTTAGACATGTCAAATTTTCAAAAACTTTCTTTCGAAAGCACTTCTCATCTTCCACACTGCACTGTTCTGCTATCGTCTCGGGAATCTAGTCTCAGTGATAATATCGGCATTTCGGTTTTTCAGCGACGCAAATCCATAAACATGAAGACGAAGGCACTTGCTAATCGTGTCTTGTGTTATGCAAATGTCGCGCAGGTTTCACGCACGTGTTCCCCTGCTTGAGCATGGGCCTCTGGGACACCAGTGTTCCAGAAGTGGGGTTTTCTTGCTGTTTTTCCCATTTCCGATGCGGGTCAGCATCCTGTTTTCCTAAGCCCAGAACGTGCCAAATTTTTCATTAGGAAATCTTTTCAAATCTCATCTTGCACCCAGATATGATCAATGCTCATTTGCATATCTGACTGGAGCTTCAATCTTCCTCGCTCCCCCACCCAAATCTCTGGAGCCCCACTAGCTCCAGACTTAAATTGAATATTATTTGCTGCGCATTAAGCCTCTGCAGATGCCCCAATCAGAAGCAATCTTTTTTACCAGGCTCCCTTCTTTGTCTTATCGATTGGCCAGGTCTGAACTTTTGTCTTTGCTTGTATATGATTAATTTAATTTTTGAGCTGCTTTTGGGATCGCGAGACGTCACTAGCTGCCGTCTGCTCGAGTATCAAACAATGTTTGGATCAACCTGGATCATGTCAGGGAAGTAATGGCAGCGCCATAAGACCTAGTTGGGGGGTCCTGAGGGCTCCAGGGGTGGTGGGGGTAACGAGCATCTTGCAGAAAACTACTGGAGAGCAGAAAAGGGGATTACGTTAGACTCGCAGCCTGTAATTATCAATTGTCATGCTACATTGTCTGTGCTAATTTGCTGGTGGGGGATTTCCCCTTCCCCTTGTGACGCGTTTTCTGCCTTGCTGAAAGCCCCCTGTCGTCGCGAGAGGCCCCTGGCGCCCTCTGGGAGCGCTATGCAATTGGTGGCGACATAAAACCGGGTTTTCCATCAAGAAACAGTGTGTATTGGACCCTGGTGGGCAGCCAGTGATTCTGACGCAAGAGGGAGGAATAGGCGATTTAGGGCACCAGGTACAACGCTTCAATGCTGAGCAGTTTTAGGGAAAATGGCCGCCACGTGCGTTTCCGGAAATGCGGTTTGAGTGGGATGGGTCGTGTGAGGTATCTATCTAGAGCTTGTGATCCTCGGATTTCCGGATTCTGGCTTGTTTTCGTCCATGGATTGTTTTGACCACCGAAAATCAATTTGATGGGCCTTCGTACTTGGTTCTCATACTGGTATTCCTGGTGCCTGGGTGTAAAAAGTGGTATATAGAGTGAGGTATTTAAATTGACACATCGAAATATCATCAAAGGAAAGCAGTTGATAAAGCCAGATGTTGTTGAAGGGGGGGAGTGAGTAGCATAATTTGTAATTTGTAGTCCATTTTGAAGTCCCAAGTCGTCAAGGTCGACGTTATTTGTTTTCATTAAAACTCAGCATTTATTAAAACACTTTCTAAGCAAGAAAATAACATTTGTGTGAAAACGTGTTCTGATTTGGGGTCTGGTTTTAAGGATTTAACAAAATTTGGAAAAGTTGTTTTTCTTTAGATTAGTTTGTGCTGTTTAGTTGTCAATTTAAACGCCCACTCTATAGATGTACAGGGTGGGGCATTTATTCTGAGACGTAATTTTGAAATTACTGCACACTATGTATTTTGGTTTGAAAGTACAAATACAGTAAACAAATCGAGCAGTTTTCAATTCAACTCAGTATCCTACAATCAGTAAGTTAATACCATGTGTTAGGGGGGTGTAATCCATCAAACCAGTTTGATCGACAATTACCATTAGTTAGGTATCTAGCCTACCCAGGTGGATAAGTACAATATGGTCATATACATGTATGGGGTTAAATATGCCATATACATGTATGACCACGAATGAGTCATGTTCAATTGTTCATCTATAACACCGGGATATACGGCCTTCTGCAGGGTTCCCCCAGAAGTTAAATTTTCAACTTCCCTAACTTTCCATGTTTTAAAACACATTTTCCTGACCACTGAAAATACAGGTGGTTTTCAGCGATTTCGATTGTTATACATGTAAGTTGTGCGACAACTACAAGTTCGTGGAAGAACTTTGTTGCTAACAGTTGCTTTGTTTCAACGAAGTTGTAGCGAAGTTGCTTGGTTAATCTTTGTAATTTAAAATTTGTGTGTTACTAACTCAGTAAACTCACTTAAAATTGCTCTATCAATTTGTTATTGTGTTTCAAAAACAAGTTGCAACCTCTCTGTCCCATTTTTGTAATGAAACACATATGGAACTCAATGTATCAATTAGTTTCTTTTCCCTAAATAAAGGAATGGATTACGTCTGAATTACGCTTCAAAGATATTATAGAGAGTAAGCAAGAACTTTGCTAATGTGGGTGGTTAGCACTATCCCATGACCGGGCATCTGTGGCGCCATCTGTGGTGATCTAAATGTGGCCGGCTTGCAGTAGCAAATTGATGTTGGGCATATCGTCTTAAAGAGTTATTATCGTGCAATTAGAGGCAAACTGGAATGGTCTCGCAATTTGCGTTTGCAATCCGTCCTGGTCTTATCAAGATGGTTATCACGAGCGCCGTAGCATCTTGTGCTCGTTTCTGCAAAGCAAGGCTTAGTTTTACTTGGCAACATATTTCGTGCGTCAATACCGTGGCGATTACGAGCATTAATGGGATTTTAAGATTTGAAACAAATTAATCTGGGCTGTTGTAATGCGGAGGATTTAATGACGCGACTTATTCCGAAATGTTTTCTCTTTAGTGCATATTTAAAAGAGATCCTCTTTTTCCTCGTGCATGAAGAGAAACATAGCGAAGATGCTTATAAATACTGCATGCAGATTACCATTTCTGGGGATGAAAGATGCGCATCGCTAAGAATGAATATATAGGGTGACTTTCATCATTGCTGCTGTGCGCAAAATTGCATTGACGAGTTTTATTCGTTACACCCATATAACTTCCTTTATATAAGCTATATATGCAGTCTGGACATGCCTTGTTTTCTTCGAAAAGTAATGGTTTTTTTATCACACAAATTAAGTCCCTGGATGCCAATGGACGGACAGCATTATGTCGCAATCTAACAGCTTTGGATAAAAGCAGCTTTTACCCTGAAAAAGACTGTTCTATCAACGTGTACATGTATTTGTTTACTTTGAATTCGATTTCGAAAATGCAGGAGTTTCATTCATAAAACTCTTTGCAAGCAGCCTCGGAATGCCACGTGGGTTTTCCCTCGTGGCATTCAATTTCAACTCTCTACTTTTCATTTTTCCCAAAAGTCAATAATGCTTGGAATTTCATAAGTTTTATAAAACAAGAAACAATTCTTGAAAAGAGCAATATTGTACATGTGTATTGCAGAAAGTTGAACTATTCTTAGAAATTCTGGGGATAATGTCAGAATTAATTGCTTTCCACAAACATGTCCTTAATGATTAAAGTTTGTAATCTAATAAATCCAATGTTATAATTTATTTCAATATTCTGGGATAACAAGTTCGAAAACAAGTTCAGTTGATGAATACCATGTTCTTCTCCTAAGTTCCCAATAGCCTTGTTGTAATGCATTCTCTTAGTTGTAATAACCATTAATGTGACAGCATACAGTATCTAAACCTTAATGTAATTTACGCACAAGTGTTATCGAAGTTTCCTATTTCCATAACGATGAAAGTGTCCCGGCAATGAAATATTTATGCAGTGTTTGGGTTCTTGCAATTCCAGAAAAACTTGCTCAACAGTTGCGATAAATGTCGCATTAGGGCTTTCAGTGTGTTTTAAAAATCCTTGAAAAGTTTTCGAAGCTGGTTAACGATATACATGTGCCATTTGCAACATGGCGCTAAAAACGCTTAAGTAGTTTTGTGTCACTAATTTGCGCATTTCCTCGAAGTTGAAGATAACTGAATTGTGATGCATCTTAAATAATAGCATTGCATTAAGGTAGTCTCGCAAGGTTTTCTGAGAGCCATTATGGTGGTCTTCAGGGGCTTTTTTCTTACTAGTTGTTATGCTGATTGGGACTGTGTCCTACCGCGCTATAGCGACTAATGGAAATTCCCAGAGTGACACTTTATGCGTGTACTTTCTAAATGGTGCTTTTAGTATTCTGGAAAAATTAGGCTCAGTTTTCTAACTCCTTCCTTTTTCTTGTGTTGGAGACGAATTTGAATGCCGCTTTGTGTGAATGTTGTTTGAGGAATTGTTTGCCCACCTGTCGTGACTGAAGCAACTTTTTGTCAAGTTTTCATTGGCGGGCATACCATTCAATTTAAGGAGAAAAAACAGGCAGAATTTGTGCTTGTTGATTATTTTCAAGTTTCTGGAAGTTCTTTTGCTCGCCTTTGTCAAGAAAACATTTTTACCAGTAAGTGTATTCCTTCTCAGATAACACAATCAAAGCTACAATGGTGTTGGAGGCATGTTAACATGATGTCAACAAATTGCACTAATGATAGACAAACTTTTTTTCGCAAGCATGTCACTTAAATAGCAGGTTTAATTTACACGTGTTTGAATCGTGAGTCTACTTGCCAAAATGAAAGCAGTATGCACCTGAAGATGTTTTTTATTGGTGGTGATCAGGTGATGCCACAGGGTACATTTATGTGGCTTTGAAAACGACTAATTGTGAGAACGTTTGCTGATTTCATCGGATTATAATCGATCATCTAGCCTTATATCGGATTTCGAGGAAGGGTGAAAGTTCATTCGTACCCAAATATTGGCGCAACACGTGCTGATGCCGCAGTTTATCAGGGGCGTAGGAACGGTAAGATAAAACATGCGTGTCAACTTTCCCAATTGCAAAACTGTCTTATGACTTTGGTGCAATAGCTATTAAGATCCGTCATGGAAAACTACTTGGCCAATAAGAGAAGTTCTACTAGGCACACACACAAGAAAAACCGAGACCCGCCATCTTGAAATGTTGTTCGAAATGCATTCTGGGATTACTATTGCAATAACATGCCAAAAGTTGAGTAAACATGGATTTGATTGGCCACGCCTATTTTCTTAGTGTTAGTAGTAAAGACGCGGCATATGACTTCATACAACCTATAAAACAGTTTTTCAAGTTCAACGCATGTTTTGGCAGTGTGAAGGCACTTTAACTACACCAGTTTACGTGTTTGATAATTACTCTACCATAGTTTGGGAATGCTTTACAAGAAGGGCCCTATTTCACAAAGGCATGGAGTTGTAATTTTAGAAGTATGGAGTAATACATACAAGTGTTTGTGCTCCACAGCAATTTTGTTCCACACTTCTGTGTTGTTACTTCATACCTCATAATTTACAAGTACATTTAATCGAATGTTATGAATCCAATAATTACAAGGTCGATATTAATGGTGGAGCTCAATACTGCAAGCCCATATATTTACAGTTCATACATTTATAACATGTACACGTTTGTGGGATAGGGCCTAGTTAGTGAGCATTTGAATTCCACTTCACTCACAATTTATAATCACCTCAACTCTGTTGGTTGATCACACGTTGATGGTTCACATCACAATGTTTATCGTCCAATCTTTCGTCGGGATTGAGAGATGACTTTACTAATATCCACGAAACCTTCAGATTTCCCATTATGCGGTGTGGTTAGAAACTCTTTACCAGATAAGAGGTTGCCGATCACTTCAAAGCCTATTTGGTGATCACTTGAACATTTAAGTTGGTGATCACTAGAAACTCGTTACTAGATAAGAGGTTGCCGATCACTTTAAAGCTTATTTGGTGATCACTTGAACATT
>JAQGAF010002962.1:0-19691 GCA_034687865.1 Kryphioiulus occultus
TTGGCAGCAGTGACAGCTTTGTCTGTATTCACCCCAACACTGACTCCAGATAATGCTAGCCATTCTTCAAGGGTAGCATTTTCCATGCCCACACGGCACCCACCCAGGGAAGTGCACATGCAAAAGATATGCTGCATGTCTTCGACGCCGTCTCCACATAGATCACATAGAGCACAAAAGCTATTTGAGCAAAGCTTAGTTTCGAAACGCCGCCGATAGATGGCGTTGGCGTCGCTTCCGGCTTGGTGTTAGTTTTAAAATGGCAGTATCCGGGCAGATTCCTTGTTCGTCACTTTTAGGGGATCCTGATGAAGTCTTCGAAAGCTTCTATACAGAGGTCGTATTTTCATTTTTGACTAGAAAATTTAGATTTGGAGATGTTGCTTAATTTGTCAGTATGCATTTCGCTAAGCGTGCACGTTTAGTAGCCTGTAAAACAGGGTGGCTTCTTGAGCCTTCGAGATGGCTTTGTGCACCTTGTAGTTGTCTATAGCCTTTCGTAAACGCTTGTATAACTAATGCCTTGATATTCATTATTACCCCAAATGTTAGTTTAACATTTTGACATTGTGGTTTGGCAACGGCATACATGATTGTCGATGAACGTGCCACGTGTATTCGTCAGTCAGCCGGACCAAGGCCAGACTAATTGAAATGGTTGAACATGCTTATGAGCGGGCTTGGGGGTCGTAAGAGTCGCTTATCTTATTAATTCATTGACCTCGTTATTTTGGGATTATTGAAATTGATATAAAACTAACGGCTTTGTAGAACATGCATTTTTGAAAACTCCCACTATTATTTTGTTTCTTTTGATTGTAAGCCAAAGTTGAATGTCCTGCCGCCAAGTTGACACATCTTGTATCCGTCAAATGGGTTTCCAAATTTTAAGGTTTATGATTTATTAACTATAAACATATCAGTTGCTTATACACTAAGCGTATTCGCATTTGAAGATGTCAGTTAGTGGTTGTAGCCCTACTGCCCCGTTCAGATTACCACACGCTAGTTATCATAGTTGTTGGTAAATGGCTAGGTCCATTATACTGAGGACATAGCAAGGAAAAACGCAATAATTAGAAAACCTTGTAGATAAACGTGGTGAGTTACCACGTTGGCATTTAATAAGGTGAACAGACTGCTTTGGCCGTTTCTGCAGTGGATTGTGGGGGCATGTACATCTACTGGCAACACTGTAGAAAACTACCATGTTCCTGGCCACGATAAATATTACCGAGTGGGGAAGAACGCAGTAACACGTCATCGTGGTTTTTGCCATTATCTAGATGTCCTCAGTATTGCTGTATTTGAAAACTGGCCTGTTTGTACCATAGTGTGCGACAATTTTTTGATCGTATTTGTTCTTTACTTCTAAAGGTTAAGGAAATTGAAAAACGAGATTCAGTCCTCACGCCCAAACAGCAAATTGACAGACTCCTAAGACCGGGATCAACATATTTTAACTTAAATCCGTTTGAGGTGAGTGGGCTAAGGTGGTTTGCTAAATTTTTTATACTGCTAGATAATTGTCTCACTCAATTTTTCGTTTCTGTAATTTTGGCAGGTGATGCAGTTAGACCCAGACGTTCAAATAGAAGAAGTAAAAAAGCAATACAGACGAGTATGTATTAATTTCTTTTTATTTATATGGTCAATTTTATTGTTTTTCTAAGAGTAGTAATTGTTAGGGTTTGGTAGTTATCAGTTCTTGTTCATCCGGACAAAAATCAGGACGATATTGACAGGGCACAAAAGGCTTTCGACAGTAAGTGCGTCTTGATTTGATTACCAAAATTGCTAAATAATTAGTTATGCTGTTTTTTCCCACAATTAAATTAATATTTTGTGTACTTCAATTTCAGTTCTCAATCGCGCATACAAAATATTAGAAAATCCAGACACGAAGCAGAAATGCCTAGATGTAATAGAGGAGGCAAATGCGAGAACAAATATGATGATTCAGGAGAAAAAGAAAAAATTAAAGAAAGAAGGAAAAGACACACGAATAGATGAAGATGATCCTGACAAAGTATTATTCTTATATTATCAATAAAATGCAATGTATTATGCAAAATTATTCTATTTGGTCTGGGTTGTCACCAAATGCAGTTATGAAGTTTATTATTCGAAAAGTAACCTTAGCAACAAATCAAACCCATTCTGCACATATATAACAACCCAGATTGTGAATTTTACAATATCATTACTAAGTGTATCTTATTGCTTCTAGCTAAAACACGCAGTTTATGTAATGACTATGAAATTATTTGCTGATATGGAACGCAAAAAAAGAGACTTAGAACATAGAGACATGGAGGAAAGGTTAGCATCGGTTGTATTTTAATTCTGAAATTAGTTGGTGATTTTCTTAAACCGGCAAAGAAAATGGTAATTTAGACTACTCTTCTAACTGTTTTCTAATTTCTTTGCCTTGAACCAAACAATTACTTAGGAAGAGAAAAAGGGAGGACGAAATCGCAACTGAAGAACGGACAAAGGTGGAAAAAGAATGGCAGAAGAATTTCGAGGTAAATACTAGTGTAGGATAACTGAATTAATAATTGCATCCATGCTGCTGTTTATAGAAATAACAACTATTGTTTATCTTAATAGGCAAGCCGGGAAGGCAGAGTAAATAGCTGGAAGAATTTTCAACAGGGATCTAAGAAAAAAGCAAAAACCACCGGAAAGGCAGAATTCCGACCTCCAAAACATAAAGCTGAGACAAGATAAGTTTTAAAATTCACACACATCTTCACAAATCAAGAATCATTTTTCATTTCGTCGCATCATCTCTCATACTGTCAAGTTTTTGCCACTGCATTTTGAGTGGCATAACCCCATTGTATTCTATTAGCCAGCATTTATTTAGGGATCAGTGTTTGTATTTTGTTTCTGAAAACAAAAAGCGCCCAATGTACGTCGCTATGGGTATTCGATGCTCTTTCTTATAATAAATAAACCATTGTGTTTATCATTGTCCATGGACAGTCACAGCCTGTTTTATTTCTGGCAACTCAAAAAACAAAATGATCACTTATAAACTTATAGCATCTGAGCGATTCTATTTCCCATTTTGGTCCCATCTGAAAATTTGGAGGAAATTGTCGTTTCTCTTATTGTCCATTGGCTTTTGTTGTGCTTTCCTCGCTTCTTTCAGAAAATATTCGGTTTTCTTCCGCATGAAAGTGTGCAAGTGGATCTACAAGTGTTCAAAAGAATTGTGATGTGGTACATTATAAAGCTGTCAAGAAATGGATGGCACATCAAGGGTCATAATGTTGGAATGACATTCAACCTTCTTTGGGTATGTAATTTTGCCTTTGGTACTAAATAATCTTTGCATGCATGTTTAGTTAATCACATATTTGACAGCATTCGTACGTAATCCTTAAGCATATACAGATATCTGTATTATCTTATTCGATTAGCAAATCGTACCATTTCATTAAAAATGAATATCAAGATCAGAAACATAACATCTGATATTGTAGAAATAATATAAAGTCATTTCTATATTTTTTTTGTCAAAAATTTTTACGGATTCAGGTCTGACTTACCCTGGTTAGTATAATTTGGCAATGCAGGTAGTAGCGGAAATAGTAGATCAAGTCAATCGAATTGTTTCGAACGTCAGGTTGGGTATGATCTGAGGTGAGTTCTTTGGGTAGTGGTTAAATGCAGTTTTAATATGGTGCTTCTCATGCATGTCTTAAAGTGCTTATTTTTGGGCCTACCAATAGTCAGGGATAATCTGTTGTCCGGTTCTTCCAAAGTAGGCCTTTGCATAAGGTCTTCTGATGGGTCTCTGGTGTTTAGTGTCATTTTCGGTGCGTGGGGATGCACTCGTCTTCCTTCAATGAATTCCTGTTTCTTACACAAATGAGTGAAAATCTCTTGATAATAAAGAGCGATGACCAAACAAATATATGAATGTACGTGTACTTATCAGCATAATAAATTCCTCATTTTTGCAAAAAATGTTGATTTAACTGAAATATACCTTCAGGAATATAGAGGCTAATAAGTACTCGTCGTCATCCCTAAAAAACATGCTGAAGGTTATCTGACTTCTCCCAGAGTTGGCCTCCATGTACCTTGCAATGAAAAATAGTTTTAACTCGATAGGAGGTGTATTATTAGTACCATTATGCGATTTGATTCTTTTGAAATATGATGGAAGAATTTTAAGAAAAATGTTGACCAGCCTATCCACATACATTACTTCATTACTGCGATAAGACACGCTGATTTGTTTAAGTTTGTCACTGCCAGAGCCCTTAAAACTTAAATACTTCTCCAGCACCGATGCGAAACAGTTTCTCTTTAAAAGGCTTACTCTTCTGACCAACTCTTCGTAGTGAATTGGCACTTTTGATATGTCCAGCATCAGTGACACATTATATTCTAGTAAAGTACATTTTATTACATATTAACTCAATCTTGACTCTTGAGGTAGACTTGTTAATATGATATGCAATGCTGCTGTAATTACCTGCTTCAGTTGCAACCAGTAATGGACCATATTCCTTTTTTATAAACTTAAAAAAATTCAAGGTGTAATTACAGAAGGTTTTATTTGACAAATAAATAATATTTTCCTCAAATAATACCTCAAGGACACCATGCGCTTGTAAATCGCTGTAGCAGTTCAATTTTATGCTGACCTTTACAATGATAAATGTTTAGGTAAACGATTTCTATGCGTAAATATTTCATATGCAAATACGAGATTTACTAAAACCAGATAAATACATATTCAAGCATAATGCAGAAAATGTGTTAAACAATCAGTTGGTTACATGCAAATTTGGAGGCTTTGTGAATGGGGAGCTGTGCTGTTTCTGGTTTTAGAGTTACATGTACCACAAGCAATGGAAACAGGAATTCACGCGTTCGTCTCAATTTTAAATCAGTTTAAGTTGTTTACGTGAAATGTGCGAATTAGGTCAATTCGTTATTTTCAACAAACCACCCCCTTGACGAGTATCAAATTAGAATTCTAAAATCAACTCACAGTAGGTAAAACATGTTTCCATGCATGACTTAGAAATTTGATACTTACCCTTATGTACTGTATGTTATCAACATTGGAAATGTGGTAGATTGTGCCATCAAAATCTTAAAACAGGCGACATTTCATTAGTGTAATGCTATGTTATATCTGGCAAGGAATGTTTATACACTTACCATACGTTTTTATGTCGATTGGTTCTGGTAACATTCTGTGAAACGTAAATCAATGATTTTGAACTGTTTTTTTAAATGTGCCATAAATGCTCAACCAAACGCACCTGCTTATGATGGAATTATAGCGAGTCATCAGTGCGTTTCTGACGACTTTGTTTGCAATGTCAGACAATTGCATTTCTGTCAAACCACCGTAATTTCATTATGAAAGTCGATTTTATAAATATGGAAGCGCTAATTCTTATGGCGAAATTCGAAATTAGGTGAGATTGGAAATTAGAACTTTTGCACGTGATGGAGGCCCTGGTTTATCAAACCATAGGCCTAATCTGTTTGATTAGGATGCTTAATTGTTCTGGTGGATTTAATAAGGGTTTATATTTATAAGGGATTTTACTTGGCGGTGCCGTCCTGGTGTGTCCATGCAGTTCGGGTCTTTTGCTCAGTGGATTATGTAGACTACTTGGTGTAATTCAGAAATCTTAGGAATTTTTAATTAGTCACTTTGTCTACCAATGAGGGTAACTACAATCCGTCATGGTAAATTAGGGATTCTATTGAAGGTGCCGCCAAAATTCCCAACCTTTCTCAAACCATTGGGATGGGACATTAAAGATTTCCGGAACCCTTCAGAATATCCCCTCAAGCCATCTTTGAGACACCGGACGCTGTCTCCAATTGTCCAAAGATTAGTAAATACAGTAATTGTACATTATGGTGTTTGAAATTGGACGGGTTTTAAAAATGCTTTGTGAAATGTGCTTGCTGCAAGGTGCTATAAAGAATATCTTGATATATGTAGTGTTAAAAAATGAGGGCTTCGATAAGAAAATCAGTCATTTATGATTGATTTTTCCAACAAATTTATTTCGACTTATTGCTTTCCCTTTTTTCTAACATTGTATACATGTACTGTACATGTAGTTCTTCACCATTTTCCTACAGTATGATAAATTTACTTTTGAAAGGTACATGTAAAATTGACTACGGCCACGAGCCGCACAACCATGTTGACTCAGTTCAACCAACAGCACCCCTTCAAGAAATTCTTTGTTCGCCCAACATTCCAAAATCACCAAGGTTAAAGTTCAAGTATTAATTGGTCCTTCGTGAAAATCGTCAGTTATTTTTAGTCAGTTGTCGCTTGAGGATGTGCGCTGCCGACGAAGTTTTAAACTGTTTTTTTGAGGCTAGAAGATATTATGGTAAGAAAAAACGCATTTTTATTAGATAACATTGTCAGGATGCGACTTTCCAGGACAATTATGATGGAAAATCATTCACGTACAGTATAGTGCTTTCAGCAACCGTAGGATATACAGTAGTAGATTATGGGTTTCATGGACTCCACCACTTACCACGAACTGTACATACATGTAGCATAGCTTTGCTAGATAATAGGGTATTGCATTGAATTGGTAGATTTACAGTTTCGACGGTGGTACATGTATACCGCTATTCAAGTATAAAGCAATGTGGTGCAATTAGCGAATTTGATTTTCGCCGATTTCAGACTGTTCATGGATGATGCACTATGATAAGGCGATTGCGCAATGCTTCGAAAGAAAAGCCCGATGCAGGGAAATCGATATAAAATTAGAACGAAGACAACTTTGGAGGCGAAAAAACAATGAATTAAAATAATTTATCTACACAAAACACAATGTACAGGACAGGCCATCAAAAAACACGGTTATACAATGACAAAATGTATTGAAGCTTGGATAATTTAACAATTGACTTCTGATGGCATTTCGCATTTTCCGGTGACCGTGCTGAATTTCCATCCAGTGGGATCGCAGGATTCCTTCGATACGGTTTCGCCTTTTCTACAGGTGTAAAATTTGTAACACAGGTGCTTGCGGTCAGGGTAAACGCCATTTTCTCTGCCATGACACATCAAATCACATTGAACCTAAAATTACATTATAAAATCAATATCAGTTTGCAATATAAAATTGTTTTTACAAAGTTGAAACACTGAAACAACGATCTTCTTATGCTTATACATGGGCTTTATTTGGGAGCTCTTGAAATGATTCATATACATGTAGGTGCATCTTTTTATTTTTAAAGAATTATGCACATAACCACTACCGAAAAGAAAATGATATTTAGTGCTTTTTTATTCTTGATTGTTGCTTCATGAATTACCCTGATTTGGGGAAATTCCATAAGCAAATTTCACGAAAGTTCTATCTAAACTAGTGTAAATACATGTACGTAAATCCGCTTTTACAAACCAGATGTAGTAAATAAAAACAAACTAGTGACAGCCACCTATAACACTGGATATTACAGGGTGGCAAACGAGTCCTAAAGTCCTAAAAAAGTACTAAATATTAAAAAAAGTTCTAAAATGTCTTGTACATTGAATTGTCAGACTACCTACAGTAAATGTACTAAGTTAAATGCTGACAGCCTTTACCTTGGTACAGGTACAGTTTGACTCTACTGTTGTCCTTTTAATATTGTATTTCAACATAGAGATGAATAAAGATTGAAATGCGACATTCTAAATTTTACTGTTTGAAAAAAAAATTAAAATAATCCTTAATTCCTCTCCTAAAGCATTAAAAAGTTTAAATTTCTAAACTTGGAATTAGCTTGCCACCCATGGTTTTTCGACTACTTTAAACTTTTGTCATTTTCGAGAATACTAATTAAGAATATGTGCTATCAAGGAATTACAATTTATTGTTAAGTCTTCGTGAGTTCGAGCAAGGCCTCCCTGGTTCGAGGTCAAAAAATCTCAAACAAATGTAGTAATGATTATCCATGAGTTTCAAAACGAAAGTAAGCTTACCATATTTGTTGTCATAGTCCATAGAAGACAAATGGAAACGATGAAAACTATCTTCATTTTCACGGAGGATAATTAGATGCCTGACAATTTCTGTAATGCAAGGTTCCTAAATCAGCAGGGTTTTCTCACTGCTATACGTGTGTATGCATGGCACGCAGAACTTCTTGTTGTAAGCCAGACTCAAGAGAAAATAATTCAGACCTGTTGTCCAGGTTGTCCTACTCAAAGAGTTCATGGGAGTGGTTAGTGCACATGGACGTCTGGACGACGTTTTCTGAGTCCACTGTAAAATTCACCAAAAAGCCGACTTTGATGTCTGAGGTGCCGCCAATATTTTATTGGTCCAGCACGTGGCTTCGATGTCTGCCATTTGGGATTTTATCATCTCTTTATGAAATGTCCCATAACATTGAAGGAAACCGAGATTAAAGTGAGCGGCCCAAAGAGGAATGCATGCTATAAGCGACCCATTGAAATTAAGCTGCTTGGCGAGTAGGTGCTACATTCCCTGACCATACCGACAATCAAAGCAATTTACCGAAAAGGTAGCGGGTCCTATTCGTCGACAGGGGGATTAATTTCAGTTTTGACACGTGAAAAATTCTAAATCTGGAAATGTCCAGATTTACATGTAGTTCCCCTCTCTGACCAGCCTTGCCCAATTATGGTCATGAGATTGTCAGCACTTTTATAGTGTAATGTATAGTAATTTAAAAGGCCCCATATGAAGATCTTAATATGAATTTTTTTATATCAAAGAATGAAATTTCGCCTATCCCTACCATATAAAAAAATACTGACCAAAATTAATTTCATTGAAATAAATTAGCATCACGGATTATAATTTTTTTTGTATTCATATGTTCGCGTACAATTTTTTCTGGTTATAAATTCCTAGGTTTTAAAAAAATACGCAATGCTGGCAAAAATTCAAAATCGCACAAAATTACTTTGGATTTTTACGATCTTTATTTGTTTAAATAAATGGCGGAATTTATAACGTTACAAAAGAAATTACGGTGTGAATACGCTGGCGAACAGCTCATACTACAATTAAGGTAAAAAATAAAACTGCGTCATGATAATTTGACAATAAAATTATGCTCTAGTTTTTTTTACATAGTGGGCTTTATTCCCGCTTTAGCTCCCTATCAAGAATACGGCTATGAAAAGAAACGTAACATTTTCTTTGAATCATTTTTATGTATTATTAATTTTTTGGAAGGGAGGCTTTAAAGAAATGAAGGAAATGTCAAATTGTTAACAGCATTTGCTGAGATGGTCCCTATATTTCTAGAGACCATATAAAAATCTTCTGATTACTGCCCTGTGCAAATATGTAACGGAATGCCCCATTTAAGGATGTATCTAGATCTGTGCTGTTGTTTTATTAGGAAATCTAAAGAGGATGTCAGAACGTGTAAATATGATCTAGTTTTGGAAAAATAAAACTACCGGCTTTATGTTTTTATCAAATGGCGTTATGTGCTAGTATTTGCAAAACTAAATAAAGATTAAGACTAAAAAGGGTAGGTTGATAATTAAATCGAGTCGTATATAAGCGAATAATTCGTCCATCAGTAAAAAAAACACTTGGCACTCTTACAAGTCTCGCATCTCAGTCATTAGGTGAGTAGTTTCGCCGCTTTTTTTGCAAATTGCATGACATTTCAATGACTTTTCCATGAGTTTAAACAGTTTTTAATGCCGATTAGAGCATGGGGCTGTTCTACATGTAGTTTTATGTCATCACTAAATAGTGATTTCAGAAATATTCTCTAAGACTGATGACATATCATTGGCCACAAAAAATGCCTTTGGCGAATTCTTTGATGTTGCAAAACTGGATGACAAATGATGAATGTTAACACAATTTTTTTTATGAATCAATCAAAGGCAAAAATTCCATGACCCTGGAGTTAACTTCATGACCTTTCCATGACATTTTCATGGCTTACATGACGTTTTCATCATATTTCATGGCTTCCGTGACTTTTTCATCATATTTCATGGCTTCCATGACTTTTTCATTATGTTTCATGGCTTCCATGACTTGTTCATCATATTTCATGGCTTCTGTGATTTCCATGACCGGTAGGCACCATGAGCTTTTCATTGCCATTTTACTGAGATTTGTTCTTCCTATTCTTTTATCAGGGTTTATTTGTTGACAATGAGGCATCTCTGTGTTCTCCCGCAACTTTTTTGCTTAGTTGCCTTTATTGTTTATCAGGTAGGAAGTATTTTCTGATTTTTAAAGTAAGTTTGCAATGCCACTAGAAACCGGATAACAATGTAACTCATCTCCGCCCAATTAAGGTACTTGGTGATGGAGCCACCTTCTGCACAGACAAGGAGGCTGGGGTCTACCCCGACGCCCAGAGCAACTGCACCAAATTTTACATCTGCGAAGCCATCGCCGAACACTCCACCCACTGGTCCTGTCTGGACGGCACCAATTTCGACACGAAAACCTGCGACTGCCAGGCCACAGACACAGGCAGCGACAGCGTTTGCGACCCCACGGAAAAGTGCAACATTTCGACGAAGGCCTCCGCCCTGGGGAACGGGTCCAAAGACCCCGAGCCGACGACCCCCAAAAAAGAGGTCCTCCTGAATGCAACGAGAAGTGTGAGCTGTTCTGGCAAAGCCACTGGCCTCTACCCCAACGCTGAGACTGGTTGCCAAAAGTATTACGCATGCGTTAAAGGGGTAGACCATGTGTACGACTACACCTGCCCTAAATTCTTCGTTTTCGACCATCGCAAGTGCATGTGTCTGCCCGCCCACCTAGCCCTCTGCCAGGACACCTCCACCCCCTGCTTCCCGGCCCCGCCCCCGCCCCGCCCAACCACCACACTGCCCCCGCCCCCACCCCCCTCTGACTTCTGCAGGGGTAAGGGCCCAGGTTACTACACCGACGTCAACAGGGGATGCGAATGGTATTTCGTCTGCCATGGGGGCAACTTCCAGACCTACCAATTCCAGTGTCCGTCCCATCTGAGGTTCAACCATTTCACCTGCAATTGCGATTACCCCTACGCTGCCCCTTGCACCATTTTCAACGAGGTGCCATGCTTCCAACCCAGTTCTAAGCTTAGGGCCATGCTGTAATTAAGGGAATGAAATTCAGCTTTTGAAATGAAATTCAGGTCATGGCAGTACAACAATTTGCGTTAAAATTCATTTGTCATCCAATTTTGGTCAATGATCATATCATCTCTGTGGTAGAGAATGTTTCTAAATCACTATTTTGTTATCACATTTTGAACTGTCCCATATTCTAATCGGTATCGAAAAATTTAATTGAAAAGTCATGGTAGTTGCAATACCTGTGGTTTGGATTCATGGAAAATTCATGGAATTTGCCTTAGGGTCATGGAAGTTTTGCCTTTGGCTGATTGACAATGCAAAAATTTGGGCTAAAATTCATTTGGGATCCAATTTTGGTCAATGATAATGTCATCACTGTGGTAGAGAACGTTTCTGAAAATCACTATTTAGTTATTGCATAAAACTTAAATGGCCCCATATTCTAATAGGCATCAAAAAATTTCATTGAAATTTCTCGGAATTTGCAATAGGGTCATGGAAGTTTTACCTTTGACTGATTGACAATGCAAAAATTTGGGTTAAAATTCGTCATTTGTCATCCAATTTTGGTCATGTCATGAAAACGCCGTTGAAATGTCATCGAATTTGCAATATCAAATCCAGTAGACACCTTGGCATTGAAACAATTTTGAAGTTTTGAAAAATTGAAAAGTCATGGAATTTGCCATACCGAATCAAATAGACACCCATGGCTGTTTGAATTTTAAAGATCACATTAAAGCAAATATAGAATATGATATAGAAAAGGCGTTCCAAGCCATTGTGGTTATAACCTAATGTTCCTCGTCTTTTCAACTTTATCAGTTTAGGTCAACTCAGATTTAGAACTAGCCAAAGCCAGAGAAATGACCATGGTCCATTACCAAGGCCAGAAATGCATTGCAGGTTAATCGATTAGTGCATTTAACTGGATCCATGCAATTTCCCTTTGTGGTTCGAAAGCTTTAACGTTGGAACAGCTGGATATACCATATTGTTGTCGAAGATGATGACCTATTATTGATTGCTGTCATTGGGTTATTTCAACACGAACCATTTTGTCCAGGACTCTTTGTCCTTGACTCCCACACCCTCCCATTTTTCGCTTTCTCCGCTAAACGTTTTGATAACGCAAATGGGCAGTTTTTATTACCAGAAAACCGTGAAAATTCGTTTACGGTCTTTGTTATGGGTTTCACAGCGCATTTTCACAGCCAAATGGATAAATCTGCAATGTAGGGTGCCCCAAAAACCATTTTGATGTATTTTTCCCAGCTTGTCGTATTCGCGTAACGAATTTTGAGACGCCCTGTATAATGGATAACTCGAATAGGTGCTTAATAATGGTTTCAAATTGTCTTACATTTTTTGTATTTACATGTAATCTTACATTTTTCGTTGTATTATTGCACTATATGCAGCTGAGAGATGTTTGGGATATTTTCTAAAGTCGGTTGCACCAAGCTTCGTTAAATGAACTTGGCGAACTGTTTTGAACCTTGTTTGGAAGTGTTTCTGGTCACCAGCACCCATTAAATGCCAATTGCTGAATTTGCTGGCACACTACACTAGGAACAAGACTGGTTTGCCATACTTTCATTTTGTATCAAGCGCATGTTTTTTATCCAGCTTTGTACTAAATGTCGATAAGTGATCAATAAATGATATCGTGATTGGAAAACGTGTACGGACATGTCATTCGCTGCCACGTCACTGCATACAGGATCCATCCGCTACGCATATATACATTGATTTTTGAGCTGTTGTGACGTCACAAGTTGGCACTCGTGCTGATTCATCAGCTGTTGAACCACTGTGTTGCAACAACTTGAGGCTGGAAATTGTTTGTGTACACCACGAGCTTCTATAAATAGTCCGTGGCATTTCTCCACACGATCTTTGGTGAAAATAGTTATAGCTCTTGTTGTTGTCTATTGCGACATAGCCTGTAGCCAGCGTGTGCTTCAGTTGGTCTTTTTTAATGCTGCAGACAGCGTCTTGGAACCTAATCGGAGATTAAATTTCAATTTGAAGGTAAGCGATTCGTGTGGCGTTGATGATCTGGTGCACTAATCCTCATTAAAAGTTAGCTTAGATCAGTCTATTATGTCTGGCTTGGGCCAGTTCATTGATCTCTACCTACTGACCCCCATACGTGCTTCCTGGTGTTGCATCACTGTCAAATGACCAGTTTGTGTGGCTATTGACCAGCAGTTAAATCTCCAGTTAACGTAACGTGTCGTTAAGTTTCGATGTGGCATTGACTAGCCTCGTGCGAAGTAGACCATGATGATGGTCGACTAACGCCTTTACCAAGTTATTGGTCTGAATAAACTAAATTTTACCCTGTTTGTTGCAGTCAAACTCATACAAACTAACATCCAGTTGTAATGCACTGAACTTGAGTTGTGTTCGATGGAAACTCCTGGAAACGTTCCCAGCTACAGGGTGCGTTAAAATTAGTTTTTAAAACTGTCTAACGTGAGTTGAGGGCGTATTCTGCAAGGGAAATCGTTTCTACGAAGCATTATTAACATAATGCAAGTCTGTTAGGCTATCAAGGTAAATTAAAAATCCATATTTAGCGTTGAATTGTTGACGTAAACTATTTTACCCCTATACTAGTCTGCAATAACTTTTATCGAACGTCACATACAGACTACCAGAAGGACAAGCTGCTGAATAGTTGTAGTTCTTTAGCAGTGTCAAGAGATTGATTTTTAATTCGATCCTTAAATCGAGCATGCTGCCCTCAATTGGCGGCTTCGCCTCTATGCTTCCTTGCCAATAGTGTTTGCCTGCATTTTAGGCGCAAACACTAACAGTGTAGCATGTGCACTGAGATAAACAAGTGTTTCTACATTCAGATTTTTCCGTAAGTTAAAAACTCTTTAAGGGACGTTCAAGTATTATGTCATCGCAAAATCGTGATTTTCAGACCCCACTCAAGAGATACTGTAATATAATCATTGAAGGAAAACAATTCGAAATTAATGCAATTTTTATGAAAATTTGAGTAAAAATGATGGGCTTATCATATCCTTTCTAACAAAAAAAGTGTCGATATCGAAATTTTTACAAAAATTAATGACAAATGACAGTGTGACAAATAAGTCATAAAAATCTTAAAAATTCTAAAAAATAATAAAAAATAAATAAAAATCAAAGAAAAGTCATAAATATTTTAAAAAATCCTAAAACACCATACACATGTGAAGTCAGATCACTCGTACTACGTTAAATGCTGATAGTCGTTAGCTTGGTACAGGTGCGGTTTGGCAACACTGCCTCTAGCTTGGTCTTAAAATAAACTTTCATTTTTCTCCAAAATTGTCCTAAAAAGTTAAAAATTTCCAAATTTGGAATTTTCTTGCAACCCTGAATGATGAAGGCTACTTGAACGTCCCATTAAATGTCACTATTGATGTCATTATGAAGTCTACTTATGAATATTTTTAGGTTGACAATGTCCCCGTAGACAAGTGTTCAGAAAACTTAAGGTTTGCTTACCAATCGCACGAAAGCATTATAGAATTCACATTTAGGAGGTAAAATATGATGAGCATAGGGCATGACACTTTAATTTCTTGCACTCCACCTGCTGATCAAGCTCGTCATGTTACCCCACTTGTCATTTCAAACAGGCTGTGGTAAACGTGGTAAACCAGCGTCGCATGTCCTAAAATGAATCCCATCGAGAGCCTCTGGGACCGAATCCACCGTTGGATCGACAAGAACCTGCCCGAATTTCACGCCTACCTGTGTCCAGGGGCCACTGACGAGCAATTTCAATATTTCGAGGAAACAACCAGCATTTACCTACCAGAAGAATTCAAAACCTTGTATCGCATCCACAATGGATCTTATGGCAAGCAGTTTTTTGAATGTTGCTACTATTTGTCGATAGAGGACATTGTGGCCGAATGGGTCAAGCGGAAGGAAGACCTGGAGAGGTTCAACTTGAACCAGAATTGCGATCTGGAAGAGGAAGAGGAGGAGTCACTCAAGGTGAGACACATGTGGTGGGACAACCGCTGGATTTCCTTCGCCGCCTCCACTTCCGGTCAGTACTTGACCCTCGACCTCTCTCCGGCCAAGGCTGGCACCTATGGCCAGATATTCCTCTGGTATCACGACTTTGGCAGCCAGTGGATTGCGTCCAGCTTGTTGGACTATCTGGAAAGTTTTGTTGTTGATTTGGAAAAAGGACGCTATGACCTAAGACGGACTATGATGACCTGTAGGCGATGATTCTCGTGATTTTCTACAAGAACGCTTTTTTAAATACTCTGTTGTGTGAAAAGAATTTTGTTGACTTGTACTTGTTTATTTGTTCTTCTCGGAAGATGCATACTTGTGTGCACTGGTGGGCTCCTTTGAACATTGACGATAGGCTGCTAGGAAATTGTAATCAAAGCAACTTTTATTGCAACTATTTTGCAACTTTTTCTATTTCCGATAAATACATGTAGTTGTGGAAGATACTGTTCGTACTGTATATGTCATGGGCGAAGTATCTTTGAAAAAAGAGATCCAGTTACCGCATGGGTTTTCCTTAAATGCTTAAGTAAAGTTTTAATACATGATGCAAACCTATATACAGGTATACCTTTGAAAAATTAATTTAAAACTCGAACAATCTGTCAGGGCGATAATAAAGCCCTAACCTCATTACAAAGGTTGCGTTTTTAAAAAAGCTTTATTTACGAAGACCAAATTTTGGAAAAGGAAATGCGTACAACTCCTAAAGTTTTTATTTTACGTATTTGGTTCACAGTGAGTACCAGCAGGTGGCGTTGTAACCGCCAGAATTGAACATGACGTCTATACAGGTAAAATCTTAATGTGTTTTCTGGTACATGTGCATGTTTTTATTCCAAATGACAGATTAGTGTTGAATAAACTTTAAAAAGAAAAGTTAATTTAAAAGTGATTTGTACACCAGAAAAGCACCCAATTGGCGTTTTGGTCACGTGATACCAGTGGCCATCTTGAGTTTTTCTATGCAGATGCCATTTTCGATTCTAGTGAATTCAGCGCCACCTGTTGGCAATGCTTGTGAACCAAACGCAGAAAATAAAAAAAAAACTTCAGAAGTTCTTCTACCCTCTACCAAAATTCCCCTTTGTGACTCAAACAGTTTTTTAAAATTTATTTTTGTAATTAGGTTAGGACTTTATATCACACTGTACTTCGGATTTTGATCCAATGACCCGAATTCTGATGCCAGAAATACGAATAACAGATCATTCACCGGGGTCTACAGCTAGTTGTTCTTTTATCAGCCATTAAACCTTTTCATGTTTACTTTAATTCAATCATGAATTCCTGGGATTTAACATAAAGTAAACGAAAGAGTTGATACCTGATGAGCATTGGCTGATAAGAACACAATGGGCTAGCAATTGGGTTGCAATGCCGTGGACGCTTTCTAATGACAAAATAAATACGCCCTACTTCGACATGTTAATTGGGTTTCAACAATAAATTTCAAGTTTCATTTGTTGACCACAACTGCATCCCAGTTCATTGAAGTATCCCTGTTAGGAATTCGTTCTTGGTATTGATTATTTATATGAAAACATAGTTGCTGGCTAGCTGAGAAGTGAACAGCAACCAACTTAACCTACTTAAACTATTTATTAAAAAAACCGAGGCCCAAAATCTCATTTGCTGCGCTAATGAATAAGTAACTAGGATGAATATTTGACGAATAAACGCACATCGAATATCATTCTGAAAATGGGATGGGGTGGTTTGAAAAAATGTAATTTTCACGTTGAATCGTGCCATTTATTGTATTATTACACACCAGGAAATTTAAGGTTTTGTTTATTTTTGCGAAATATTCAAACTGTCAAGTGGATTGCATGGGTTTGACAAACAATTGGAAATGTAATGGTAAGCTTTAATCTGGATGACAGCTGACAGGGCTAAAATTTTGCTGCGCGCAAATGTGATGCAAATAGTCTTTCTGTATTATTTGTTAACAAATGTATATAGCCTGGATTTTTATCAAGTTTTTCAATGCTTTTGTATAGATTGTTTACCGTGGGTCCTTATGTCATATGCTCACCCGGAAAATTATACTCGATATTGATAAAGATTCCTGGTATTTGACCCTTTTAACAATGGCTGTCCTAAATGACAATCTCTGGCTTTAAATAAACACCAAAGGATTTTTTAATATATAAAAGATGTACGTGAAACTCGTTCAGATTCATTCTCGAATTTAGTGAAAGGAGCTGTATGACGGGAAATACAGTGAACTGGAAGTCTTTTTTTCAACTTTGACTCTTAGCTTTATCATTGGAAAAAACGTAAGTATATTGCATTATGTTGTTGCCAATTTCGTAGAATTATTGAAAATTACTGACCATAACGGTAAATTTGGAGCATTTTACATTATTCATTTCTTCCTTCTGGAAATGAGATCTGTGTGATGTATCGAATTTTGACCACCTTGGCAGTATGCATAAAATATTAGATTTTATAGCAATCATCTTCCGTATGAAAATCATTGAAGAAGAATGATCTAGACCCCAAAACCGTGATCAGTGGAATAGTCATAATCGAAGTATTTTTGTGTTGCAAAATTAGGAAACATGAAGTTCGCCTTTGGCTTCGCTGTTCTAGCAGCACTTGGATACCAGGTAAAGCTGACACAGTTACTGATTAGGAAAACATGAAATTGTTTAAGTACCTCTGTAATACAACCTTTAATATTTTGTAACTGTAATTGACCTCTGATATGTATGTAACTGTAGTTGAGGTGACAACTATTTGTTGAAAAACACTGACAAGGACCCACATTATGTGTGGGAAATCTGGGAATATGAAATATTTAATCAAAGTAATATTTCATCGAACCAGGCCCCAGCATCCATAAAGTTAACTTTCAAATATTGTCAAAAAAATTTGCGATTTCCGGATTCCCTGCCCCCCTTTCAAATGGCGACCTAACCATTGACCAAAATTGTTTTCTATTTTGTCTAAAAATTTCATCTGAAATGAATTTTAGCTCATACAAGTAATATTGCAGCCTAATATTTTAACCTAAATTTTATAAAAGAGTAATGATGCTCTTTCAAATAAAAACTCATTGATGAAATATCATTTGGCCAACCCTCCCTCCTGACTTCCGTATCATTTATCATCATTTGGCGACCCACTCCCAAGATAATGACATCATACGAGGCACATTACTTGAACGTCCCTAAAGGTTTCAAGCTTTGTGAGTTAAATTTCTTATCGGGTTTCTGGCATCAGATCTTCTGCGACGTGTCCGAAATCGAGGAACGTGGCTTCCCATCCGACATCGACTTGCCCTCTGATGACGGTTCCGACTTCGTGTCATCGCTGATGCCGGCCTCCAAGCACACCATGTCGGCAGAGTTCTGCAAGCGCAACTCGGAGGGCTTCTACCCCAACATCGACACGAACTGCCATAGCTACTTCATCTGCTCTGAGGAAGGAGACCCATTGGAGATGAGCTGTCCAGCCGACTCCACCTTCGACCACCAGGCGTGCACATGCAAGGGCAGGCAGAAGGACTTCCGCTGCTGTCAGGAGTCCAGCTCCAACAGTTCTTGCAGGGCCAAGGCGTCCCTGAAGACGGACGTGGAGGAGGTGGACAACGCTGAAGAGCAGAGGAGCGAGGTCTGCAAGAGCCTCGGGGAGGGCTGGTACCCAGAGTTTTCCAACGACTGCCGTACCTTCTTCCACTGCAAGAGCCGTCAAGACTGGCGTCCAGTGGTGCTGCCCTGTCCAACTGGAATGCAGTTCTCATCTGACGCCTGCAGCTGCGTCACCAGCGGTCCCTCCGCGACCTGTGACCCCACGCTGCCCATCAGGCCCTGCTACATCCCGGAGTTCGACGGCTGCAAGAGCCTGCCACCAGGTGCCTACGTCAGCTACATGAGCGACTGCGAACGCTACTTCATGTGCAGCCCCAGCAGCATGGAGACATACTTCTTCGACTGCCCCAAGGAACAGAAGTTCGATTTGGTGTCTTGCACTTGCATTCCAGAAGCTGGTGTCGACTGCAGCTACTGCGCATCTCTGAAGCCATGCATCCCGAAGACAACAACTACACCAACGACAACCACAACTACACCAACGACAACCACTACTACACCAACGACAACCACTACTACACCAACGACGACCACAACTACACCAACGACTACCACTACTACACCAACAACAACCACAACGACACCAACGACAACCACGCTTCCTCCAACGCCCCCACCCGGAAGTTGCACCGGCAAGGACACAGGGCTGTATCCGTTTTTCGACAGCGATTGCCAGTGCTACTACGGCTGCGTTGATGGCATCGACTACACCTACAGCTACATGTGTCCACCATTCTTCCACTTCGACATTTACGCGTGTTCCTGTATGCCAGCCTACCTGGTGCAGTGCCAGGCCTCTGATGAGGACAAGGGCTGCGTGCCCGAGGCCCCAACCACTGTGTCCACAATGACGCCTCCTACCACCCCCTTCTCCGACTACTGCAACGGCAAGGGGGCAGGCTACTACGCTGACATTAACAGGGACTGCGAATGGTACTTCGTGTGCATGGGGGGTGAGTTCCCCA
>JAQGAF010002963.1:0-19691 GCA_034687865.1 Kryphioiulus occultus
TATACAATTTTTTTCAATTTTTTAACATGGCAGGGGTGGGAGGGGAACTTCCCGTTAAGAAAGGGTCCTAGGGCACTGAATTAACACAGCTGCCACCACTTACTCCGAAATGCATTGTTAGTTTTGCTACATGTTCACAGGGCTGGCGCCACCATATAGGCGAACTAGGCTGCCGCCCAGGGAGCAGATCTCAAGCGGGCGCAGTCAGTGCTTTATGTTGAGGGGTCAGGCAGCAGGGCCATGGCCTTGGGCGCAGGGTAAGGGGGCGCTGAAAGGGGTTAATCTTGACCATATTAACAAATACACTATCTTGGCACAGATTCTTGGAAGTGGGCGCATGTGAAATGAGACATAAATATCCATTAAATGGATCATTTTTACCATGTTTTTTTTAAATTTCGCATATGGCCATCTCTGATGAATATGAACATTTCCAAGCATATTTACCGTTGAAACGTGTGCTAAAACCAACCAGTTTTGGTTTATTTTACCAAATAATTTTGCCTAAGGCGTTATTAAGATATTTCTTCAAACTTCAAACTTCTGCTCTAGTTTTCAAAAATATTTCATCGTTATTGCCAATTTCGTCTTTATTGCTCTCTATGATATTAGTATTTCTGAAATTTGTTGTGAGAAAAATACACCTAATGTACATTAATTCTGGTAAATTATTTCAAAATGTTCGCCTATGGCATTTTTGATAATAATAAAATATTTATGGGAATTTCAAAATATTCACAAAAACGCATTGGTGGCCTAAGCTTAGTACTTGTAAACATTTTCACACAAAATTTATTTCATAATTACTCTGGATAATTACCATTTCTCAAAAACATTATGGAAAATATACTTAGAAGCTTGAGCTTTGATTGATTCAACTATTTCATGATATTCAATTCCAACGGGCATTTTTAAGATTGGCGTGATTTTTTTTTTGGTCAAGGGGGACGCACTCAGCTAGCTTTGCCTAGGGCGCCAAGTAGGTTGGAGCCGGCCCTGCATGTACGTGACCATGACCAGATATACCAGGTGTGCAAAACACTTATTTGGATCTGCCTAATTTAGCAACTTACAAAAATCACTAATTCACTCTCATAAATTTCAATTGGTTAGTTACGCACTTTTTTAAATAATAAAATAATGATATCCCTGAATAACAGTTACGAGTGGAATGCAATATTGGGAGTTGTCCTTTGTGCCTACATGTGCATGTATGTTTGTTATTTAGGCATTTCGTTATTTTATTATTTAAAAAATGCGTAAATAATCACTTTGCATAAATATCGGTGAAGTACATTTTTACCCATTCTGCATGGTGGCAAGGGCAATTAGTGGTTATAATTATAAGTTGTTGAATTATGCAGATCCAAATAAGTTTTAACATGGTGAGTAGGGGGTAGGGGGGTCAGGGAGCACAGCCTTAATTTCGCTTACAGTACATGTACGTGTATCAAACTTTGAAAATATCGACATGCATGACAAAGTATAAGTATAACACAGGAACTTCATACTTACATATGGCATTCCAAAAATATTATATTCCAAAATTCCTGCAAAAATAGCATGGATCAATGGTGAAACAGTATCTTTAAGTTGAGGTATCTTATCTTTCATACCTTAAGTTTAATGTAAAAACATTATATACAGGAAATATTGTCAGTGTATAATTTAGTTTTAGTAAACTCAAAATTACCAATGATTGAATTTTTAAGATTGGCAAAGGTGCTCGCATTATCTCCAAGCCAATGAGTTGCAAATCGTGCTGAGCCTGAAAATTGACTTCGGCTGACAACTAGAGGTCTTCGAGTAGGAAAGTTATCCCTCAGAGCACTGAAAGAGAGCAATTTAACATGAAATCTATACAACTAAAAACACAATACATGTAATTGATACCCGATGCACTTGCTTAAAGGTGCGAAATCCCATATAATAGCCGAATAAGCTGTGGACGTCATAGTGACGTCCTGTCTCCTGTACTGCTTCCATGCAAATCGTCCTTCGCATGATTCCATCTCCAAAGGATCCAAGAATATCTAAAGGTGCAGGTTATATAAAACGAGTTAATATAAAACGAATTAGTTCACTTCAAATTATTTGGCCAATACTTGCCTGGCACATAGGGCGGATAATTCCACTGGTTATGCTCACAACCAGATGTGGATCCAGTTACAAAATTAGATGGTTCATTCATATCCTATAAACAATTTGACCAATATACAAAGCATGGAGCTTGAATAGGTTTTTTAAACAAAAATCATCTTGAGTAGTTATAACATTACACTTTTGCTAATGTAAATGTTGCGTGGAAATTTATCTTCAAGTACACTGTACTTACAATCCAGAGACCATCGTATTGGACATTTTGATCTTCAAACAAGTATCGACACATTTCGGACCAATAGCCTTGAGTCTTATTACTCGAGTAGTCGGGAAAATAACTATTGCCTGGCCAAACCTAAAAAGAAATAAATTGCTGTGCAAATTTGAAATCATTATGAAATTAAACCGGGACAATTTTAAATGGGTTACTCTTGCTTCCAAAATTCTTCCGTCTGGGAATTTGATAAAAATATCGTCAAGTAATCCTTGTTGGCGTCCATAGTAATCTTGGTTTCCAATTCCAGCATCCTAAAAATTAACCATTACGATTTGAAGAAACTTAGTTCAAGTTGCTAAAGTATAAATTAAAAATTCCAAAGATCTCATTTTACCAGAATCACGATGTATTTCTGGCCATTGTCATGAAGATCTTGCACAACGTTGGGTAAATCTGAATAATTAGTAGGCGATAGCGTGAAATCCAGATAGGAGTCCATGTAATCAATATCACTGTATTGAACATCCTATAATGATGGAGCAACATTATCAAACCTAGCGCACATATGTGAAATACATGTACACCGTAGAGCAAAAAACGTATCCTGAATTTTTATTCAAAACTTTCAGAGTTTGTAATTCACATACAAGTACAAGAAACAGAATAAAATTTACACAGAAATTCTTTATTTTTTCGCAAAATTTTTTTTTTCAAAAAATATCGACTTCGCTACTGTATAAACGGTTGAATGGCTACCTTTCCGTTGCTAACATTATCTGAAATAAGATTTAAGTCTAGGAGAAAATTCAAGAATGTCTTACGTAAGGCAAATTTGCGTCTCTCATACGTTGAATAGTTGCCTGAAGGTCAGCAGCGCTGGCTGTCCCCCAACGACTAAGTTGAAATCCCAAACCCCAATAAGGAGGAAGAAATGGATAACCAATCAACTGAAATAATTATGTAAAAATATAATTTGCAATCATTTGCAATATCTGAACTACGAACATCAGTATTTGAACGAAATAAAGAATGGCAAACCGTTGAAAATTGTTGCACAACATTTTCTGGACTTGGTCCCAGGAAAAGATAAAAATCCAAAATTCCGCCAATTGTACGATACGTCAGAGCAGGTGCTGGTTGCAATTTTATTTCTAAAACGTAGCAAATTGGTTAAGTTGTATCAAACAAACATGATATACTTAAAACTAGTAACAACAGTCATTTTCCTATGTCCTGCATTGTGATATTTTAAAATAAACTCATAAAAGTACAGTGTGCATGTCTCATAAACATCACTCAAATGATCTGTGACATTACCATAAACCAGAGTAAATTAAATTGATTCCTTTACATGTACATGAAAATAATGGGCAGCTGCACTTGATTTCTAATGACACTAAAATGCAAAATACATGTACATGCACAAAATGTGTTTTCAATTTTTTTTCATAATTCGCGATTATTATCCAAAACCAGGGGCGCCCATGTGGGATTTCCAATTGGGGAGTATTTACGGAATTTGATCAAATCATAAAATCCCAATAAATTTCGTAATTCATTTGAAGAAAAATCATTATGATGCTTTCATTTTATTCGGGTTAAAAACATGGTAATACCAAGCTAATGTTTAACCACCAAATGCACTTATGGATACTTTACTCGAATGTTCCTATCAATTCCTACTAAGTAAAGTAAAATCGAATGGATAATTCTTACCAATCGCGTTGCTGTTTAGCAAAAACACACCATTGGCATTGGTGCTGTATTCCAAATTCGTGTAAAAAGGCTGAACTCCATATAAATTATAGTTATCCTAAACATGAAAATTCGAAATTAATCATTAATAAAGCAATGTGCCAAATACTTTTGAATTGAAAACATCTTACTTCTGGTGGATTATCTCTTGCAAACATTGTCCATGTACGCCAGTTTAGATCATGCAACAATTGCTTATGACGATGCTCTCCAAATCCATAAACATTTGACGATGGCAAACTTGTACTAATTTGCAGGAACTGATCGGAAAACGTAAAACCTGGTAGACCAGTGTTAAATCTGCAGTGGCAAAAATATACATAAATTGGTTTGAGTTTAATAATTTAAATTGATGAGTTTTCCAGAAAGTAAATCTCGGTTACATCGTTTCTCCAGTTGACCTTCGTAAAACAGAAATTCCAAAAGTTGGGACATTGGTGTACTCTATTTTATAATCAGTTATAGTGGCTGGGGAAGTTGGGGCATTGATTGGTATCGGTACCTCATACCGTGAGTTGTTTGGGTCATAAAACTAAAATCAACAAGCTCATAATTATTAAAAATTAATCAGGAATAATAAAATTAACAAAAAGTAAAACTTTGGGAAGATATGCACGAAGTGCTTCTCACCTTTAGTCTTAGTACTGTTTCTGACCAATATTCAACACTGAGATAAATATCCAAAATATCATTTCCGAACATAGTCGGCTGGTTCTTGCGCTGCAAATGAAATACATCACCAAGGGCCGAAGGAGTTGGGCCATCAACTAAGTTGTACCCATAATCGTCTGGAAATATGCACCAAGGAGCATTTTCTGTTGCTTCCGAATTCCACAAACATCTAATCGAGAAAATTAAACATGCTAGTATGGCAGTAAGTTAATTTCGAAATTACACTTCAGCATTATTTCACACATTTTCTGAAGGTCGGTTGCGCCAAATAAAGCTTATTTGCATGGCGATTAAAGTTGGTCTCAACCAGGATTTATCACCGCATTCATTGGTCTTAAAAAACTGGACTCAAAACTGGACTTAAAAAAAGTGTCAAAGTATATACATACCCTCTACTTAAACAGGTCTCCTCAGTTGCATTATTTCCACTGTCTGGCAAACAATCAATAAGCACTTCTCCATCAGATACAACTTGATGAATATTTAAACACAAGGATAAAGTGACAGCCAACAACAATTTGCTGAGCTGAACAGTAGTAGCTGGCGCCATTGTTGGTCAAAACAAAACTACTGGAGATTTAAATGGTATTATTTTTATATATCTTACCGAATGGAAAGGACAATTTTATCTCAAACCTATTTATATCAAACCACCTGTTAAAGTTTGGCGTTATCTTTTGACTAAAATATCTGCAGATATACCATTTGATATGTTTGATAAACAGCCAGTTTCAAAAATATTACAGATAGGCAAATTATGCTTGATGGGGGTAGTGGGTTCTCATTCGAACCATAAATAAGGTTAATTTTATTTGGGTTGAATATATGTAAAAATGTTCTTTTCGCATAGCATTATTTTTAGCATCAGAGTTATCGAACAAGAATTCAAAAATATAACCAGCTCAACCTACAGTATTATTTAGCAATTGATAGTGTATTGGTATATTTTATTGTACATTATATATTAATATTACATGACAAACTAATTACCATCATACCATCTACGTATATTAATGAAGTTTAACACATGGAATATTATTCCCATCTCACTTCAGAAGACGATTTCATGATTGGCTGGCAGGGTCAAATCAAGTTGTGACAAAGTTAGTACCTAAAAAAATGAAAGTTCAGAAACCGCATTTATCTAAATTACTTCGTTATTCCTAAAAAAATTAGTTAAACAGGCTAAATCTGACCCAGGCCTCCTTAACTTTATTCAAGCCTAATTGAATTTCCGAATTGTAGGCCAATAACATGCAAGCAAATGGTGATATCTTAACTGAAGGCTTTACCTTATTGACATCATCATAAACTGCTTGAGCAGGGTCCAATGTAGCACCATCTACGGTAACGCTGGCAGGCTCAGTTTGTAGGCCATAAACCAACACTGTGTTCAAAGGTGTCGTCATTGCCCCGAACCCGTTGTTGACCACAGCGATTTCCAAAGTATTCTAAGATGTTTTTTCAACAGAAATTGATCAAAAACTATATTGGAAGATTTTTTTGTTAATTAAAATGTCGTAAAAACAGTCGTCATAGACATCTTACATCAGCAAAGCTGTACTGAAACTCGTTGTAAAGACCAGCTTGCTCAGTTTCAAAAGTTTCTCCATCATCCCAAAACAAGGATCCAGTGGCCTGCCCATTGGCGTCCAAGGGCACTATCAGCCCCATTGGATTTTGTCGACTAAAATAGTAACATGATAAAAACATTACATGTCTTAAAGGCTAACCATAATTAAAAAATTTGGATCAAATAATATTTCAAAAATGTTATGCAACATGCAAAGATTGATGTTTGGATTTAAATGTATTTCATTACCTCAAAGTTGTGGTAACAGCAGGTTCTTGAGTTGGGATGATGACCCCTCCACGAACGTGCAATGGTATGTAGCCATCAAGGGGCGCTGATAAGGTATTTGTGGCACCGACATTTGTAACTTCTTCACCCTAAAAGTACTTTTTCGTTACGGGCACCAATATCTTAAAACGAAATTTTGAGAAATTAGCATACCTACCGTATAATAATTGTACCAATTTGCTGCTGGGAAATATGCATCAACAGTTTCTGCCCCCTCTTCCAAAACAGGGGAAATGAGAAGTCCAGACCCCCAAAGAAACTGAAAGCTAATCGACCATGTGTTGCTGTCTTCTGGGAATCTATTCAGGTAATAACAATAACTTATTTTTGCTTAGGACAAAAGGCCACCAGAAAGAAAAAATCATACTCATTAAGCAAAGGTCGTGCGACAGTTCCTCCTTGGACATGGGCATTGTGCAGAAGGGTGTACAGATATGGCAATAGGCGATATCTCTCAGTGTAAGCTTTCATGTTTGCATCTATAACGTCTTGACCCAATGATGGAGGATCTTGATCCTGAAAAGGTAATGAAACTTGTCTTTAGCACTCGGTTTTCCAAAGGAAAGAAATAATATAATATTGCACAAACTAGGCGTTGTCGTGTTTGTGCGTGCCAACAATATTTCAAGATCAAAACCTTACCTTAGCTCCATTTGTATTGTGATTTCTGCTAAATGGATATAACGACCCTAGTTGCGACCAGCGTATACACAATTCATTAGTAGTCTCACCATTAAAGCCACATATGTCCGCTCCAACCTAAAATATGATAATTTCAGATATTTTTTTGTTATTAACGGAAACATCAAAATTATGATATCAAAGCACACGTGCCCGTTTGGCACGTTTACATTACGGATAAAAAGCATTACGAAATATAAAGTTGGATTATTTCGACAAGTGCTAAACATGACTTGATGGGTGCTAATGTATACAATAAAATACACTGCATTCATCCAGTTAAATAAGTATTTGAACTTCATTACATTTTCACATTCATTGCTTTAGATATACATGTATTATAATGCACAAGGCCCTTTGCATAGATTTTTGAAGAAATAATTTGGCGAATACATGCATTCAAATTTGATAAATATCAAAATTTACATGTTGAATACTTCAAAAACAATTTTACGCGGTATATTTTCAGTGGTATTTTTGTTTCCAGTTATGACACATTGCGAGAATAGTAACTTACGTATGGCGTTCCAAACAAGTTGTATTCCAACAGTCCTAAAGAGAAAGAAAATTATATTATCGTTAATTAATATCAGTGTCGAAATACCACGAAATAAAGATTTTATTTTTATTAATTGCATTTTCATAAGGTCAAATTATATGCAGAAATTTGTTAGAAATTTTTAAATGGAGCCACATTCAAAGCAACAACACAATATGAAAATCAATTCAAATTAAAATTTCTTACCAATAACTGAATCTCTAAGGTTTGGCCAACTGCTTTCGTTGTCTCCGAGCCAATGAGTTGCATAGCGGGAAGATCCAGAATATTGCGATCGACTTACAACCATGGGTCGATTGTCGGGAAAGTTAGTACGAAGAGCACTAAAAGCAATTAAAGGCGATTTTAGGGAAAAAAATTGTTTAATTGCTTAATTATCAAATGCATTATTCACGTCTTGACTGGGCCTTAATTATGAAAACTCATTTGTGCCAAATGTTTTTACTCAGGCCCACGTTCTTGTTACGAAATTAAAAATCTTACAGTTGAATTAAAAAAAGTTGTCGAAAAAAATGTATTCTAGGGTAAACCTACTTAAATGTGCGCATTCCCATGTAATATCCGGTTAAGCTGTGGACATTATAATGCATTCCTGCCTCTTGAACAGCTTGCATGCAAATTGTCTTCACCATAATGCTGCCATCATCAGAGTCCAGTATATCTGAAAAAGTTATTTTATAATTACATCCCCACAGTTGTTTTCACTTTAGGAAGATCTGAGATGCTTCCTTGAAGACATTTCACATTCATCAATTTCAACAACTCCAGAAAGTGAAATCATCAATAGAGCTCATTACAAATTTCCTGTTAGTACAAATTAGTAGATGGCCATGTCATGGGCATTTTCATAAAAAATCCTACACTTACGAGGCACATATGGTGGATAATTCCATTGGTTTTGTTCACCACACCCATTAATGGACCCCACCACGAAATTTGAGGGTTCGTTCATATCCTACGTCATAGTGAAAAAGTCAGCCTTGAGTAACACAATTTGCACATTAAAGATATATTTCGAGAATAAAGTCTTGCAAATCTACTTACAATCCAAAGGCCATCATACTGAACGTTTTCATCTTCGTACAAGTATCGGCACATCTCGTTCCAATACGTCTGAGTGTTTTCAGCTGAATAATCAGGATAATAACAATCACCAGGCCAAACCTGATATTAAAACAATGTTGCCACATCAGACATTTTGTAATGACGGACGTTAAAGAGAAAAGTCAATTTATACGATCTAACGTACGTTTCCAATTAAGTACGTTCCATTTGGAAATTTTATAAAAATGTCCTCTTGTAGCCCTAATTCCCTTCCATAGTAATCTTGGTTTCCTATTCCTGCATCCTGAAAATACGAAATTGTCCTATGGTTAAAACGAATTTTAATTCAGAATCCAAACATGACATGATCTACTATTCTAAATACATGTAAATCACTTACAATAATGACAACGTATTTCTGGCCATGGTCATGCAAATCTTGCACAACGTTTGGCAAATCTGCATAGTTGACAGGGTCTTTGGTGAAGTCAAGATATCGATCCATGTAGTCAATGTCACTGTATTGAACATCCTAATAACGATAAAAGAAGACATTTTATAAATTTCAATGCAAAAACTACCTTACCATCAAAATATACTAAAAAACCAAAAAAAACCAAAGATGGAAACATTGAAAATGATAGAAATGTCAAGTATTGATAATACAGGCATGACACAATTAGTCACTTATTATCACAATTAGTTACTTAAGTAACTTACGTGTGGCAAACTAGCATTTCTCATACGATTGACAATATCTTGTAATGCTGCAGCATTTGGAACTCCCCATCGGCTGAGTTGAAAACCCAATCCCCAATATGGAGGTAGATAGGGGTAACCAACAACCTGGAATTTGAAAGTCCAAATATGCAATAATTCGAAATAGACAAGCAAAAAGGTTTGAGTAAAACTTCAGCAAAGTACAGAAACGCAATGACATACGCTAGAAAACTGCTGTACAACATTTTCCGGTGTAGGTCCAAGAAAAACGAAAAAATCCAAAATCCCTCCAATTGACCTATAGGTCAATGCAGGCGCGGGTTGCAGTTTGACCTCTAGAACGAAATTCATCTTTGATTTCGATTTCTGAAGCAATTTACCAAAGCAATGTCGAAATAGCACGAAATAAAGATTCTATTTTTATTAAAGCTTTAAAAAGCAATGCTCGTAAAGGTGAAAATATAGTTTCAAAAATATATTGTTTAAATTTCCCGTTTATTCAAGATCCCATGGATAATTATTGAAATCTGAGAAGTCTTCCATGTCCGCTTACTTTTCTTACAAATGAGAATGAACATTTCAAAAACGTATTTAAATACAAGAGTGATTATATTCTGTAAATATGACACTGGTCATCTGATATATATTGGAAATTCGCACATCAAGTATTGTGTGCTTACCTAGTGCATTGCTGTTCAGCAGAAAAACACCATTGGCATTGGCGCTGGTTTCCAAATTCATATAAAAAGGTTGCACTCCATACAAATTAAAATCGTCCTAAAATTAGCAATATTATATGAGAAAAAAATGGCATTGCATAATTCCCTAAACAAGAGCAGTTGAGATTTAACACAATAAGATCACATTCAAAAAGAATTACGCCTAATGATAAACAAACTCTCAATGATTGTAAATATTTGAAAAAATACAAACAATTTCATATCAACAGTTAAATTTTTTGGAAAAGGCTATTGTTGGCCACAGACCCGCCTTACCTCTGGGGAATCATCACGAGCAAACATCGACCAAGTGCGCCAGTTGAGGTCTTGTAAATATTGTTGGTGTCTGTTCTCCCCAAAACCATATAAATTTGAGGAAGGCAAAATCGTACTGATTTGCAAGAATTGATTGGAAAAGGCAAAACCAGGCAATCCAGTGTTGAATCTGAACAGGGAAAAGATTATATTTGTAGAAATCGTTTCATTTCTTTATTTTTTAAAAAAAAAAACAACAACACTATCACAAACTTTGCTAAAAATTTCGCTCAATTACAATTTTTTTGGTCAACTAGGGGGAATGGGGGTCTGAAAACCACTACTTTGTGATGACAATACTTGAACACAGCATACAAGTTTGTTATAAAGAATAGTTTATGGACACCCTCTAATTTTAGCAATCAATTTGTAACATTTATTGATGGAAATAATTGGTGTGTTCGTGAAATTGTTTTGAGATACTTACATTATTTCTCCAGTTGACTTTCGCGCAACAGAAATTCCAAAACTTGGAGTATTAGTATACTCGACAATATAGTCAGTGTCGGCAGGTTGGGACGTTGGTATGGTTATTTCAAGAGGTACTTCGTACCTAGCGTCGTTAGGATCATAAAACTAAAAAAAAACATCGACATTTCAAATTATAATAAGACGACAAGCTAAATTATAGCAAAGTTCATTTAAACAAACTATCAAAAGGTGTATTATGAATAAAACCAAAATGGCCACCAGTCTTTAACAACAGAGGCAAGTTCTTTTGATTTTCTATAAAAGCTATTAATAATAACATTATACACTGTATATGACACTGATAAGGCAAATAAACCATGCTGCTCATCTGCCAAAATCATTAACTTAACAAATAGATGTTCTCACCTTCAACCTCAAAACAGTTGGTGACCAATACTCAACACTGAGAATAACGTCGTTAATTTCATCTCCAAACAACGGTGGCAGGCTCTTCCTTTGCAGATGAAAATCATTCCCAAGGGGTTTTGGGGTGGGTCCATCAACCAAGGTGTAGCCATAATCATTTGGGAATGTGCACCAAGGGTTACCCGGTGGGACATCTTGGTTCCAGTCACAACTATAAACATCACGCAGTCACCAAATGTGATTTTGAAACCAACAAAAACGATAAAAAGGCATGACCCCAGTGCGAATTATGTAAATTCAATGGAACAATACTGATACATAATAAAGCTAATGATAATAAAGCTAGCTGATATTCAAGCTATTTACTTTTAAAACGAAACAATATTGAAAACCGAGGCATTATAAGTAAAAATTAAATAACTTTCAAGTTATTGGAATCTCGGTATTGTTTCTGAAAATAGTAGCAGATGTGAAAACAAGCGATTGCCAAAGTTGCTCTGAAATTTGTGCAACAATAAGTACAAATTTCAGAGAAACTTTGGAAATCGCTTGGAATCGTTTTGAAGGCAACAAAAACGATACAAAGGCATGGCCACAGTGCGAATTTTCAATTCTGACAGTATGTAAACTCAATGGAACAATAGCGGGTGTCAATCCTAAAAAAATGTTGGTAATTGAAATTGATTAATTGGTGTGCGCATCCGCAAATGACTACCAAAACCGGGTTTTCAGGTTTTGGTACATTTGCACATATTTGGTCCATATGTGCAAGCGCACATCAATTAGTCAATTTCAATTACAATAAATTTTTTAGGATTGACACCCCCTAATACTGATACAGAATAAAGCAATTGATAATTTTGTTTATGACTTTACGATTTTGCTAACATGTACATACCCTCTGGTTTCGCATATTTCTTGACTGGCAACCACTAAGTAGTCCGGAATGCAGTCTATCAGTACCTGACCATTGGCTGTACTTTGGCTAATATTTAGACAATACAGTAAAGTGGCGATGGTCAAAAAAATTCGGCAAAACCGTGCCTGGGCATGGTCCTCCATGGTTTTCTGTATATGAAGTCCCCTGAATGCGTTCTAAAAGTTGAATGATATCGCTGGCAGAGTCAATAATCATGATGTTTTTATCGAGAATTTCCAGTGTGGGTCCATCTAGATCAGGTTCATCAAGATATAACCCGCAATCAACGAGACCAGATAAACCATGTGTGTAAAGTTATCAGTGGTTTTATATAGCAGCTGTTTTCTAATCAGATAATAAATGACAAGTATGTATACAGAAGTAAAATGTCTGAATGACGTGTATGAATCATAAGCTACTTTTTCCTCAACATCTAAACAGGTATCGGAGGCAAAAAATTCCCACATTTGGGAAAATTGGAAGGTACAGGTGGCAGGTCGCTCAATTCTCCAACTTGAAATACAAGCATCATTCCAGTCGCAAGGTGTATTTCCACGTGGCAATGGAATGCCCAAAATCCTGAAAATGTATCAAGTGACCTTGCATTTTTACAAGGATATTATCAAATATATAACGACATTATCAAATATTTGGAAAAGCGCAAAGTAATTTCCCAATGGATCCTCAGAGACGTCATTTCCAACTTCCATGACTTTTCCAGGTTTCAAAATGGATTTCCCTGACCACCCTGACCCCTGACCCCTAGAATTCACGTTTGCATTAGGCAACAATGCATTTAGATTAACTTTTTATTTGACAATTTAAGTATTAATTTATTCCACCAATAGCTTGATCAATTACGTTGAATATCCCTAAGTTTTCCAAAATGAAGCCATATTCCCTAAATTTTCCCTGACTTTTGCAGGCTTTTTCAAGTTACCAGACATTTCCAGGTCCGGATAAACCCTGAACTAATGCTAATATTGGAAGTAAAAATTTTTAATGCGAATTTATTTCGAAGTTATGCGCATATTTGATGCACTGATGCACAGCTGCATAGCTGCACAGCACGGCAGTGCAGCCAACTTTGTCCCTGAAGGGCAACAAATTTCGGAAATTTATTTGGATGACCGAAAACTGACATCACAAAATCGCGATTTTTAGATCCCACCGGTGTCAGCAAGTTTCGCTCACTTTCGATAAAAATTCTGTTCATCTGGTCATTTTTTGTCAAATGATTATATCATCATTGGGGAATGATTGAAATTTGGAACTTCACAAACAATATTTGGCTCTGATGCATATACAACACTTCGGACAGGTGAAAAACAACATCTCTGTCAGAACTGGTGACCTGAGAGAACAGTCATCATTCAAAAAGCTAGAACTGGCATTGTCATGCTGGTAAAATTATGGCACCTATCAACAGCATGCAATATTGTGTCCAAGCTCCATATGCGTGAATCATGATAAATAAAAAAACGTGATGTAAAATTTTATTACCTGGGTTTGTTGCGTGAAAACGAACAATTGTATAGCCTCCGTGCGGTACTGCCACCGTGTCCTTGAGAACAGGTCTGTCTAACTTTCGCTGGATTTCTCCTGCCCTATCCAGCGCCATTACTCCCTCTACAGTGTTCCCAGAATCCAATTGTTGTGCTGCAATAATGCGGTAATGGTGACCATGCATGTGCATTGGATGGCTGGCGTTGGTTTCTGATGCAATGCCTGGAAATAAAATATTGACGGTATACATGGGTGCTCTATGAGTGGCTTAAAATACAGCGCCACCTATGAAGTAACTCGTGCAACTGTAATTGAGGAGTGTAGTTGCAAAAGCTGGTATGTGAAAAAATAATGGTTGGGTTAAGATCACTAAGAACTTAACTAAACTTTATTTCGCTTTAACTCTTTTTGTGCCTTAAACCCACACGTATGTAGATTTTGTGTGCGCAACATTAGACAAGAAGAAATTTTTTTTTCAGAACGTGAGCTGTACTTATAGCTTCTACGCCCTTTACAAGCATTCTACGGGATGACAATCCTAAAAAATAATTTTAATTGTAATTGACTAGTTGGTGTGCGCATGTGCATATGGCTATCAAAATGGCCGTACCAGCTATAAGTACAGCTATGTTCTGAAAAAAATGTGTTCTTGTCTCATGTTGCACAAGCAAAACATACATGGGTGGTTTTAAATCACAAAAGTAATTAAATGGAAATAAAGGAGCTTTGGGAATGAGCTATTTTAGTTATTAGCGATATTAACCCAACCATTATTTTTTTTCACATAGCAGCTTTTGTAATTATACTCCTCAATTTTATACTTCATATACATGTGCCGCCATATACAGCCCATATTGTGATTGGATTATTGTATATATCAGATAATTGAATAAATTAAGTTATTATACAGGTAGTTGGTAGCATCATTATTAAAGTAATACATGTACCTGTGTCTATGAAAACGAGTTCCACGACTGCCCCCAATGGAATCCGCACTCTATGCACACACTGGCAATAGTCGACTGAGCAGTTTTGCTGGACACTGGTCACGTTACACAGCATGCTGGCGGGAACGTCATTGTACTGAGACAGTAAAGGCGAGGGGGGATAGGTAAAGGCAATTTCCTGAATCATAGCCAATCCATGTTGATATTGTGGAGGAAAGCTGTTCCAGGGATAATAAACTGGGTTATAATCGGCGGGGTCATGGTTGACGTAAATATCGAAAGGAATGTAGTATTGGAAATCAGGTTCAAGGCCGAGCCAAGCGTCGTTCGGATAGGTGTAATTCAGTTCGATGATATCGATGAATTCATTCTGACCCTGTGGGATGTCTACTGGATTCAGAATCTAAATCAGGCAAAAGTAAACTTTTGGTTAAGATCGAATTTGTTCAATTCAAATTTTACATGGTTGGAAACTTTAGGAAAAAGTAATCAGGATTAAAAACACATGGAGGTGCTGGTTTTTGTTTATTAATAAATTGGATGCTAAAAATTGGTATAATTTTCGAGTCATCTTTGCGACATTTGACGTCAAATGTTGGGGGATTTTAAAAGAATAAGTGTGCGTGAACCAATTGATGCTTCCTTAACTTAGTGAAAAAGGAGAGATAATTTCTTTAATTTGTTAACTTCTTTGAGTTGCTTGATGTGAATTATGGAAGAACAACAAAGAAAATGCGTAGGGTAGTTGCGCCTATAGTAGGCCAACCCCATTAGTTGGCCACTATGCTCTAAAACACATGTATGATATTCAATGGATCAATTTATTATGTTTATTAATCACATCCTAGTACTCAGTCACTTCCGTATATTGTGGTGTTAATTAACACAAGAAATGAACCATAAGGGTATTTAGACTAGTGGGGGTTGCTTTAATCTGGCTGTCTACTGATGCTGTTACCCTATCTTGATTATTTTTATAAGTTGACTTCTAACTTTACAACAGGTCTTTGCCTTTTTATTCTAAAGCAATTTTTTGTGAACTTGTCAAAAATATTGACAACGTAAGCATTAAACTCACATTAGTGATAGACGAAATTCAAAATTTCCAAAGTATAATTTTGTTTTCAGAAATTAATTAAACTAACGAAGGATGTGCTCATAGGGGCATGGGCGCCCGCAGTATTTTTACCAGGGGAGGGTAAAACTTTTCAGGGGGGTGTAAGACAAACCCATGTATATATATATACTGTATAACAAATATTTATACACATTTATTCACAAAGTATTATAATCGATAAAATCGGTGATAAAACTTACCCTTCCAGGCCGAAAAGCAGTCTGGAGCGTCAGTGGTGATGTGGGTTCTTCAATTTCGGCGCCATCGTACCTCAAGATGGCGCCTGTGAAGATATTTTGACATTCTGCAGTTCCACGAATTTTGATCCAATAGTTGTCTACGGAGGCCTTGGCATCCAGCACGAAATCTATTCTCTCAGCCACGCTCAGTACGAAGGAATCCACAGTCAGTGGCTCGACGGGGCCTCCGTCCGCCGCAATGACTGTTAGCACGTGACTTTCGACGGAGACTTGCACGGGACAGACGAAATTTGTACTGCTGCACACTCGAAATCTGTACCTGAAGCCCCTCGTCACATTAAACACTGACAAAGGTGTTAGGGCCTCGTTGCCATCATCATCGATGAACAGTCTGAGCCTCCCCCTGCCGTTGACCAAGAGGGATTGTGGGTTTATCGGGAGAGTGTAGTCGTAAAATTCCACGAATTCCTCGCCCCCTATCTGGTCAGGCCAATCAGCCACCATGATGGCATGTTCCGTGAGGTCATAGTCATACAATGCCGAATTGGGATCGCGTTCTGATGTCTGTCTGACAATGAACATGCCATAAGTGCCATCCGTTCTCTGAAAATCAGCGTGGCTATGCCAGAAGTAGGTGCCGATATCAGAAGGACTGAAGATGTAGCGAAAAGTGTCGTATGGCAGTTGTAGACATTGCGTCACGAACGGGACTCCGTCCATGTACGGTGTCCCCACCTGGTTGATGCCGTGCCAGTGGATGGCCGTCGCCCCTGCAAAATTGAACACGTCAACGACTACTGTGTCGTTTTCGCATATCTGGAAGCAAGAAAAGACACAAAACGATCATAAAATAGCTACTAGAACCAAATAAAACTACACTTACTTGCAAAAAAATCGACTCACCTGCTTGAATCGAGTAAACATGTGTTTTTCTCAGAAACCAACTGTCCGATTTAAAATCGCAAAAATGTGTTTTGTAGACAATTTATTCCTCTTGATAACTCGCCTAATTTGCATAAAAATGGTATGCATTTTTGAGGCGCAAAATGTCGAACTTAAAGCCACCCAAATTTGCATTATTTATAACATATACATTCTTGTATCCCTGTGGCTATAAAACTGTTTCTAAATGTAATTTGATTTTCAAAGCTTAATGAGCACACATCCAGACATACAATATTGTTAATTAACGGTTTCGCGACTACACCAGAAGTAGCCGCACATGTTGTACACTATTCTCCAGAGAAACTCAGCAGAAATCCTATTCACACGTGGCGAATTATAAAGAGGAATAAATTGTCCACAAAACACATTTTTCCGATTTTAAATCCGACATTTGGTTTCTGAAAAAAAAAACACATTTTTACTCCATTCTTGCAGGGGAGTCGATTTTTGTTTGCACGCAAGTGTAGTAAAACGGCTGCTTTTAAAACCAACAATCCTTAGTAGTTTCAAAGTTTTTGATAAAATTAAACAATGTTTTTCTACGAAAAGAACATTGATGCCTTGACTAACTTTGATTTTAAGATTCACAGTCAGAAATACTGTACATAGGATGTGCACATCTCATAAAAGTGGGCTTCTCCTAACAGCTTATAGGCTTAGCGGGGCAATTTGGAAATATGACCTGACCTGACCTGACCTAACCTTACCTTACCTGGCCAAACCTATGTCTATTGGTTATAGATTAGATTAAGTTAAGAAAAACAACAATTTGCAAGTTGTCCAGCCAAGCCTAGGTGCTGTTAGGGGAAGCCCATTTCTTGGGAAGTGTGAACTTATACTACTAATATCAACCTCTCTAAAGTAATATCATCTATAAACTACTGTTAGCTGCCGGTCTCGATGTACGACTCGTGTTAAATACGATATAATAACCTTCCACAACTTGATATTAAATAATTTTTGCATTGGTTTCTATATGTCTTTCAACTTTTGCAAACTAAAGCCTTGTCCACACCTGGCAAACATTTCCTGAAAACATGTTTCCTCAAAATGATTCCACATATATAACACGTGAAACAAATTTGTGGAAATCCTGGGCACCAAGTTTGTGGGACGCCAATTAATAACCTCTCTAAACTAATATTCCGCACAGGTTCCAATGATATTACGGTAGTTTAGACAAGTTGTGCTGTATGTAGATTGTTGATAATGTAAACAAATGACTGGAAATCTATAGAATTGGTGTGGATTTTAGTAATAAAGTTGGGTACGAAAAACCGAATTACCAAATTTTCGAGAATACTGTTACTTACTGCAATAGGTGGGCCTGGCAACTGTCTGTTTACTGCAGTGATGACTCGTCTGACGCCATTGGCCGAGATGCAATCCTTCCGGTAACAATCGGACAAGTCAAACGGACAATCATAGCAAGACTTGCTCATAGCCAAGTAATTTTCCAAGGTAAAGTTGTAGAAACATGTCATGGAAACTCCTGATACACATTCTCTGTCGCAAACGTGAGCACCTAAAAACAATAAATTGAAACTAGCGTTACTAATAATGGACAAAATATTCATTGATCCTATTTATCATGCATTTTAATATGGAAACTTAACTTTTAAGGCTGTCTTTAAAAATTTTAAATATGTTTACGTGCTAAAAAGTACAATTACGGTATGGAAACTATATTTATATAGTGACAATTGACTCAATAATATCAATGATTACTTTGTAAAAAGTTTGCTTAAATCATGTTTTTTAAAAATTACAATATTTTCATCTTCGTTTAACAGCGTGCTAACTCGCAAATCTTAACTTAATATTGAATAAATTTCACAAACCTACCCGAAGTTAGTTGTATAAGCACGAACACACTTAAAGATAGCAGAAATTCCATCCACCTAGGCAAGTTTTGACACCTTTTAGAGTAGGAAGAACAGTCAACTTTGCAGAATGAAGTTTGAGTTCCGTTAATTCTCGGAGTTTTATATGAAACATTTAATGTCCCATTATGAGAGGGATGATGGAGTCGTAAATCATAATACAGACGTGTGACGTACGACGCGAACGTGACCAGCGTCACAATGAGCAAAATGCTAATTCATAAGGAAAACTATATCTAGGTCAATATTTTATTATCAAAAGCAACTACTTTGCCTTAAATTAATTAAAATAAACCATAGTCTGAAACATTTGATCATTTTCCCTTACCATTTGAAGCTATGTCAAATTTTCTGCATTGCAAGATGTAGTATTAGTTTACAAAAAGTGTGGGCCCAATAAAAACCAATGGAAAAAATTGAATATAACGTTATGGAGGTTTATTACATTTAACATGTGTTCCGCGAACGGCACCGGCACCTGGCATATATTAGGGAGGCTATTATATTAGACAGTATTTGTTTAGACAGGTTCAATTCAATTCAGTTCAACTCAGTACCCTACAATCAGTAAATGAATACCATGTGGTAGGGGGTGTAATCCATCAACCCAAAAATTTGAATTCAGCAGTTAATTACCACCGCATTTGGGGTGGACACCAACATCATTGCTAAACTGAATATCCTGCAGCTTAAG
>JAQGAF010002964.1:0-19688 GCA_034687865.1 Kryphioiulus occultus
CAAAAATGTATGCAACTTACAGTTGAAGATGGCGTCGAGCGCAATTATGCTTGCTGTATTTTTCCCAAATTCGTGTTAAATGAAACTCGAAAGAGAAATAGAACACGATTCTGTGAAAAATTCGAATTCGTGCTCTAAATGGAACGAAGTGAGCAAGTTGTAAGCCGTTGAAAGGCCAAAAGTTGAAGGGTGGTCATCTTTGATCTATTCCAGCAATAATTGACCAACTCGGATTCAATTCTGCTGAAACGCGTGTTCTCACATTTCAATCAGCTTTCAACAGAAAGTTGATCGACACAACTTCACTCGTGAGAACGCAGCTATAGTTTAACAAAAAAGCAATCAACTTCTGTTGAAGATGCTGCCGAACTAAATCATACGTGCCGTGTTGGAACGTTTAAGAGGAATGGAACACTACGAAAATTTGAATTTGTGCGATTGAATGCTGTTGAAACGACTTGAAGGCTGTTGAAATACCGAAAGTTGAAGGGTAGCCAACTTAATTAATTCGCTTCAACAAATAGTTGGTCACCTCTGGTTCAATTATGTTGTCTGCAGTTATCACATTTCAATTCGCTTTCAACAAAAAATTGAACGACTAAAGTTGAATCGTGAGAACGCGAAAGTCTTTAACCTGCCCAGGAGACAAACATTTGCATCCCGTAAAAAAAGATTGTAATTATTTCCCTGTGATTTAAAATCATTGATTATTGTAATCGACAATTCGCTTATTGTTATCATTTTCCCTCAAGGCGGATTCGTAAAACACGAGGAATGAGATGTTTTGGAAGAAAATGTCTAAAATGATGTCCCATCTGCTATGAACAGCAAAAATTTCGAGGAATATTCTTCCAAATTTTCGATATTCATTGACGAAAAATATTCCAATAGCAACCCCAATGACTAAATCTGATACTTGCTAGACAACTGTAGCTGTGAGTCCAATAGAGCAGCTGACTGATGAAAATGATTTTGATGTTGACGACTATGAAACGTGCATCTTAGTTGAGAAACCACCAAAAACTCGAAGTATATAGGAAATACAGGAAAAATAAAAAATATAGGAAAAGGGAAAAATGCATAGCAAGGAATATAGCAATTTTTTTCTAAAAATATCAGTAAACTTTGTAATTGCTCTGATTTTTTTTCTCAATTTTCACCAAATATTTCAGAAAAAAAACTTTGGACCACAACCAACGTAATTTTAGTATGGCAGACGTTCGCTACACATCTACAATATGCTTACTGAGAACGCCATAGGCATTTTTTTTTACGAAAACCGGTGTAAATATTAACATTTAAGAGAACGCCGTAGGCGAAATTTAAAGAAAATCTTTCGCCGTAATGCATTTTTAAAGTCATTCTTATGATTATTAAGATTCAAAAGAATGGCATTGGCAATTTTTTTTAAATAGCACTTTTTACAAAAACACGGCTACAAATGATGGATTTCAGATTTCTTTTCTAAAAAAATGTATGTAAACATTAACACTTAAGAGAACGCCGTAAGCGAAGTTTTTTTTTTTTTGAAAAATATCCATAATGACTTTTTAATACATTTTTACAAATATTAATAATCAACAGAACGCCTTAGGCAATTCAAAAAAAACAGAAATGATAGAAAAACCAAAACCAGATCTCAGACGATAAATTTTAGCCAGCATCTGCTACAATTTTCTTTGCTACGTCAATTTGCAGTAAAATATAGGAATTTTTATAAAAATATAGGACAATATCTCAAAAATATAGGAAAAATAGGAATCACATGACAGCCTGATATCGTTTTGTCATAGCGCACCTTTGTTCAGGGTTCCCACTCAAATTCTCAAATCGATTTACCTGACATTCCCTTACAATTTGTAAGCCATTTCCCCTGATATTGGTTGATGCAACTATCTCAATACTCCTGACATTTTCACGAATTCCCTGATTCCCAAATTTTCCCCGAGTTTCCTGAAAGGGGAAACCCTACAAGGATCATCACTCATTCGTATTATACAGGGTTCCCACTCAAATTCCCAATTGATTTCCTGACATTCCCTGACAATTTTTCAGTCATTTCCGTGACATTTTACATGATGTTTGTTAAAAAATTAGAAAAATAATGGAATTTAGACCGAACTATTATAAAAGATGATAACTAATCAATTGGCTCATGCAAACTATCCCAATTTCCCTGACATTCCCTGACAACTTTCCAGTCACTTCTTTAACATTTTTTAAATAAGAAAAATGGATTTTATACCACATTTTTATAAAAAAAAATGAAAACTACTCAATTGGCCGATGCAATGTATCTCAATTTCTCTTACATTTTCACAGTTTCACAAATTCGCTGACACGTATTTCATTTCCATGACATTCCCAGACACTTTCTCATTTTCATAACATTCCCTGATTCTTTACCATTTCCCTGACATTTCCTGACAGTTTTCCGTTCCTCTGGCATTTCCTGACACTATTCCATTTCCCTGACATTCCATGACATTTTTCCATTTCCCTGACATTAACGGACACTTTTCATTTCCATAACATTCCCTGACGCTCCAGAAAGTGGGACCCCCAATTGACTTTCCTGACATTTTTCCATTACCCTGACATTCCCTGACACTTTTACATTTTCCTGACATTCCGACACTTTTTTATTTCCCTGACATTCCATGGCATTTCTCCATTTTCATGACTCCAGAAAGCGGCACCCTGCTTGACTTTCCCTGACACTTTTCCATTTCCATGACATTTCTTGACACTTTTCCATTTCCCTGACATTCCATGGCATTTTTTTCATTTCCATGACTCTCCAGCAAGTGGAACCCTGCTTGACTTTCCCTGAAACTTTTACATTTCCATGACATTTCTTGACACTTTTCCATTTGCCTGACATTCCATGGCATTCTTCCATTTCCCTAACATTAACAGACATTTTTTTCCATTTCCCTGACATTACATGGTATTTCTTCATTTCCCTGACATTAACAGACATTTTGCCGTTTCCCTGACATTCCATGTCATTTTGCCAGTTCCCTGACATTTCATGTCATTTTGCCAGTTCCCTGACATTCCATGGCACTTTTCCATTTCCCTGACATTCCCTGACTCTCCAGAAAGTGATAATCACTGTTGATTTTTCCTGACATTTTTACCATTTCCCTGACATTCCCTGACATTCCATGGCATTTTCCCATTTCCCTGACATTAACAGACCTTTTTCCACTTCCCTACCACAGACACTTTTCTGTTTCCCTGACATTCTCTGCTTTTCCCTGAATTTCCAGATAGTAAAACCCTGTTTGTTTCATGAAGTAAGTGAATGTCGTTTTTATTTCAAAAACCATTAACGTATCTTACTACATGTGTGACTCGATTAACCACTCCTTGAAACGTAGAACAATAGACATAAGCTTATTTGGACATTACCAACCATTCCCTAATACAGTACTTGTTACGCATTAAGCATTTATGAGGCATTTAAAATCGTGCCATAAAAAGTGGCATAAAAGGGACATCGAAACCGCCTATCTGGGAGCAAGATTCCATCTTCCTACTAGTTCTACCAATAAAAACCTCAGCGAGCCTTAATTAAAGTCGAGTGATATATCCCCATTATCAAACTGCATGCCACTTGAGTGCCCTGTTTACACGGCCATAATAAATAGGTCTCGAGAAGCTCTAGGAAGAAGGTAACGAACATTACCAGCATGGTAATCACTTTAATCGTCTAATCGCTCATGGGATAGGCTTAACTTATTATAAGATGCCTTGGAGAAGGTCAATGCGCTGGGGAAGCGTTGTTTCACCTGTTTGATTAACACAGTTTTACCGTTTACGGTTGCGGTACCTCGCAAGATGATGGAGGCATAGAGCATACCGTTCAACTCTTACGAATTTGAACAACTTTTTATATCAGTATTGACCGCAACTTCTTCTCTATAGCCTATTATAGGCCAATAATTATGAAAATGCTTCCCAAAAAAATTCCAGAATCTTTTCCTATTACCGAATTAAACGGTTTTAGACTGATCTAGTCCTGCTCTATACTTTCGAATTGAAACTACAGTAAGCCTCTAATAGACAGAGAAATTTCGTACGAAATAAAATAAATACGAAAACGAAATCACATTTCGTAAGTTCATGCCCTTTTTTCGTATTTCGTAAAAACTGAGAAATTTCGTACAAAAATACCCCAAATCACTAATACAGATGTGTTACCATATATAGTTCTGCTATATCCCTATTAGTCACTATTGGCAATGAATAACCATCAATACGGATTACGATTTACGATGTGCACCTTTTCATTTTTTGACTATTTCGTGTGGCTGAGCTAGGCTACGAAATCTATGCCATGATTTCGTACAAAAAATGTAATTTTCGTATCATTTCGCCGAAAACACATTTTTGGCCCAGGAAATGACGTTAAAACGAAACATTTCGTACGAAATTTCTCTGTCTAATGTGTGCAGATTAAGAGAGTTGTATTTGCGATATACTTTTCATAAAAATCTCGCTTACGGGGTTCGTAAATAATAAAAGCATTAGTTTCTTATTAACTTTGTATTTGGATCAAGTTTTTAAACAACAAAAATTACCTACAGCGTTCCCATCATTATGAATAATGTTTAAATTTCGAAAGCAGTTTGCATCGTTATTAATATTAATCGACAAAATCTTCATTTCTTCCTGTAATTTTTCAAAAATTTCGCCATCAGCATTCCCTTAATTATTAATATTAATACTTCTTTCTACAAAATTTTGGGGCTCTACACTTTCTAAAAATTTCGAAATATAGCATTTGAAATTGGATATTCATTTCCCTTCTGATCTGGGTCTTTTAATGTCTGGAAAACGTGGTAAATTTAGGGAAATTTAGTAACTAAAGTCACTGAAGTCTAACCGAAGTCACTGAAGTCACTGAAGTCTAACCGAAGTCACTGAAGTCTATCTGAAGTCACTGAAATCACTGAAGTCACGGAAGTCTAACTGAATTCGTTGAAGTCACTGAGGTCCAACTAAAGTCACTGAGGTCCAACTAAAGTCACTGAAGTCACTGAAGTTCAACTGAAGTCACTGAAGTTCAACTGAAGTCACTGAAGTCACTGAAGTCACTGAATTCATGGAACTTCAATGAGACTTTCACCTTGACTTCTGTTCAAGTCTCATTGTAGTCCTTGACATCTCATTTAGTCTAACTTGAGTCCTTGAAGTCCTATTGAAGTCAGTGAAGTCTGGCGAAATCCCTAAAGTCCACAAGATTTTAAGAGATGTCAATCCCAGTTAGGAAGTCAAAATAGGAATTCTAGGTTCAAAGTCAGACTTCAGAACAGTGCTATCCGGAAATGAGTGAACAAATTACGATCAGACGCCATTTTGTAACAAATGATGGTTGGTTAAGTCATAACGTTACATGTTCTGCAATTCAACTTAATGGCAGCTTCTTACAACTTGTACATTTCTAAAAAGAACAGTGCAGTAATTACATACTATAACAGTAACGCTCAATTTGACTTTTTAATTCCACATTAATTAACTCAGTAAGCAATTAAAAGAATAATTAGTGCTTTGCCGGTACAATGTCTTAAAATTCAGCTTAAAGTCAAATTATACTATGCTGGATCGGCTATTTAAAATGTGAAACAATATGGCGCGGAAACTCCATTCATTTCCTCAACAAAGGAGTAAAAACAAAAACGGTTTATGGTAGGATCAAGGAACAGAAATTATCATCATAATTTTCGTGGCAAAAACCCACAAAGCATTTTATTTCTTTTGTATTAATTTTTAATGAAATATTTGATGCGCTTTTCGATTCTGCTACTGGCAGAAGCTAATGTTAGAACTTTGAAATCACTCATGGCATAACTAATGCATTTCCGCATTTCATAATTAAATGTTGTTTTTTTATATTTTTAGTACTGAAAAATGTAGAAATCAATAAAGCACGTATCCATACTTCATTTTTTTGTGTGAAAAAAACAGTGGCATTTGCATTTAATCATTCTGGTCTCCTAATCATTGATGCCCATAATCGAAATATTAACAGTCTGTGTAATTAATAGTACTTAATAGAAACAAAGCATTTTTACAAAAATATTTTAATAATAAAATCAACGCCATATAGGCAAAATTTCCCAGAAAACTAGATCACATGTGCTGTCTTTCCATTACAGAAATTGAATGGCTGTAATTATTGTGGCTATACAGTATTGATTGTATCTTTTCAATGCAACCAGAAATGGATTTTAAGGTGTATTTTCGTGAAAATGATTTTTAGCCATTTTCAAGAACTAATGCATTTTAGTGCTTTTAAGACATTCTTAGAAATATTAGTTATTTCATGAAATTAATACTACCAGAAACGCCGTAGGGGAATTTTTTTTAAATGATAGGTTTTAGTCTACATGTATATCTTGCCATACAAAAAGTTTTTAGCAATAAATTGTAGTAATAATTTAGTATCGCGAAAGACAACATTTTTAGAAACAAAATATTGACTCACAATGAGGCATAATAATTAAGGGAATGCAGTGATATCTTTTTTTTTTTTAAAAAATTCTATTCACAGAAATTTTTTTGCAAAAAAAAAAGTTCTAAAATGATGAATTTTAGTCTTTTAAAAAAAAAATGCTTTAAAAAAATAGCCACACCTTTTGTTTTTTAAAGTGTGCCAAATCCGCTAGATGGCGTAGCCTTCGCTAACCTTAACACTTACGACTTGCCCGAGTTTTCTGGGAGTTTGGCGAACAATTAAAAAGAACCAGGCCATGCGGAGAACGTTTTCGCACCAAAGTCGGTCTGCTCAGATTTTAATTAAGCATCTGCACGCCTAATTGGTGGCTACCGAACAATACCCGTTGAAAAGCGCTTTCTAAGAAAACCAGCATTCACCTCAAAAGGGGGCATTAATCCACGATATCGGAAGTTGAGAATTTATGCTCGGTTTGCAGTTGAGAAAACTCACTTTTTATTATTATCACAACCTTTATATCAACTTGATGTGTTTCATCTCTGTCTGTCACGGATATTTACGAATACATTTTAAAATGACTCACCCCTTCTAGCGTGCTGAACCATGGTACCCATATTAATTTGGCGGAAAAATGTATTGTGTTCAAATATTATTTGAGGATATCTTTTCCTTCGCGTGTTTATCGACAGTCGTAAACGTCCAAAAAATACATTGGATACCGCGGGATTACCTGATTTCGAGATTTACAACTACAAAAAACGCTTACACTAGCTCTCAGTGTGCCCCGATTTCGAAACGTACGCGAGTTATGTTCAATTGGGCACGCGACCACCCTATTCAAGATGGCGTCGCCACTCGTTGGGCTGGATCGCTTTTATACAGGGTTCATGCCAAAATTTGCAACTCAATTTCCATGACTTTTCCTGGCCAAATATGATCAATTTCCCTAACTTATTAAATAAAAAAATGTCGCATGTAAGTAAAAATAACTACTTTCCATTCTTTACCGGTTAAATGCATGTATCGAATATTTTGAAAAAAATTCGCATTTTCATTCGCTGCGACCCTGCGTATATTTTGGAATTGAGAACGCCGTAGGCATAATTTTTACAAAATCTAGACCACAAAAACATACTAAAAAAGTATATGGGTGTTAATATTAGCATGATAGCAATGCCTGCAAACTAACATTTACGAGAACGCCGTAGGCGACATTTGTAAAAAAATGTAGTCTTAATGCAATTTTCAAGACATTCTTAGAAATATTCATGTTCAAAAGAATATTGTAGGCCCTTTTTGTTTTGAAAAAAACTCGAACAGAAATAACAGATTTAATATAAGCAGGCTAAATTTTTTGAAATATCAGATCTTAAATGATGACTTTTGGAGAGTGAAATATGGGAACACTTGACAAACTGCTTTCTTGACCAACCCAAGAAATTGTCCCTCAATTTAAACATATTTCTTCGATGGATTTTAGCCCGTTTTCTTAAAAGGAAACAGCCACTTTTTTAAATTGACGATTTCATTGTTACATTTACACGTGTAGTATGTGTTAACCAATAACTAGCTATGTAAAATGTACCGGTATCATTGCTTATTCGAATTTTCCTGACTTGTCATAGTACGTTTCCAGACAGCCTTGCTTTCCAATTTTCCTGACAGCAGGGTGTCTACTGGATTTGGTATTGCTAATCCCATGACTTTTTAATGACTTCAAAAATGGTTTAATGCCAATTAGAACATGGGTCCGTTCAAGTTGCAAAACCGATTACATCTACATGTACTACAAACATGCCAAGAATCAAGCCAGGCCTATATTTGCTTTAGAACTCTTGGAAAACATGACCAACCTTTAAAGCCGACCGGAAACTGAATTCATGAACGTGAACTTGTAACTGGTTTAACAAGTACACGATTGAAGTGTTGTCGAGCCATTCTTCAATTCTTATATGCCACCAATTCAACAAATAAACTGTCTTGTCATTCACTAACGATTCCAAGAAGCCTTTCCCAGTGTTACCACCAAGAGAAAAACTGTTGCCAGATGAAGTTACCCAGATTCCCTAATTCATAATAAAATCTATTCGCGAATAGATTTTCTCATCTTTTTGAATAAAAAAGATTTCACTTGTTTGTACTGCCAATTCCATTTGCACAAATTAAGGTGAATGAAACGTCCATAAAACAATTTGCACATTAGTATGTTCAAAAAACACATATAGTTGTTATGTGCAGACATAAAAGTGAAGTAAATTTTAAAATACATGTATATGGATTAGAGGCAAGTACCACAGAGAATTTATACATTTCAGATTATACTGATGCAATACACAATTTAAGAACTGTAAACCATACACTATTCTTCTTGCTGAAATTATTTCAAATGTTTTTCAGTAGGGATTATAGGCAAGTTACAGAACTTGGTAACCCCATCCAACATGTACATGTAAATTTTATGCACATCCTGTACTTACAGTTCTTTTCAAGTAATTTTTATGTTTTCAAATATTTTGTGGTTTTCAAGTATTTTTTATGTTTTCAATAAGCAGAAACCTGATTGCCGACCTTTTGTCAATAGTGTCTTTTGAATGCATGTAGACATTAAATGTGTCAATTAATGTATATACATGTATATGCATGTAGTCAAACCTTACTGCATTCTTGAAGACAATGTCTCGTGTCAACACAGGCATGCCACCTGACATTCTGTCTTACAGTATGTCAACATACATTTGATTGACTTTTCACAACATTCCCATGTGTCAGCAGCAACTTGCTTGCTGCATCACTGTCATCTTTGTCTTTCGCATGCTTGTTGAATATTGGTGCAATTTTGTGTCAAGTAATGAACGCCATGTGTCAACACAGGAATGCAGCCGTCATATTGTCTCATGTTAACATCTACATGAATTTGGTTAACATTTTGCCCAAATATTAGCATGCATGTGAAGGTTGTTTTTGCCGGTAATGTGCATGCATGTTGACATTATTTGGTTACATTGTCTTGTGCTGTGTCACATTGTCTGCATTCTGAAATACAATATTGTATTCACATGTAATCAGTAATGTCAGCAATTACACTTATGCTGACATTACCTACTGCATGGTTCGTACCCAAATTGTCAAATTAATTTCCCTGACTTTCCCTGACAAACCCATCAAATTTCCCTGACTTTCCCTGACGAACCAATGTAATTTTCCTGACAAAAATAAATTTTGCCGGTTTCAAAATTTTTGAAAATCATTACCTACTAAGACATTGCTGCAGCTGTACAAATGTATAGACAATTCCATAAATTCCTTTTTCTCATAAATTCCTATTTCTTTAATAAATTTCTCTGACTTTTTAGCAAAAACGCCAATTTTCCCTGAAAATTTTTCTCTTCCCTGACTTTCCCTAACTTTCCAGGTATGTACGAACCCTGTACTGCCAGCAGAAACTATTACAGTAAGTAGTCATACCGACATCTGGTAAGAGATTCAATGGTAAGTAATCTAGTGGGTAACCACTAAGAAAGTAGTTTCATAAATCATAGAAATCATGATGTACGTGCTACTATCAATATCGAAATTCCGGCAGATCCCAGACAGGTGGCAGGCCAGCAAAAGTTTTCTCGATGGTAACCTAATTTTAACAATCGTGCTTTAATTCTAAGGTAGGATTAAAAACGAGATTTCCTGCATGGGCGATCATTGAACTCAATACAGTAACCAACTCATCTTTATCAAAAATCTGGCATGTGTCAAATCTTCATTGTAACAACAAATTAACCGTAGCCGAAGTCAAACAATTGCAATTCGCAAAAAATCGCAATATTGCAGGTAAAAATTGAGAGGAAATTTTTGTTGAATAAAATTACAATGTAATATGGGTTGAAGATTGTGGTTATGTTAACGATGTGTTCAGCAACGAAAATGCATTTAATTTACCTATCCCAGAAGAGTCATTAGCATTATTAACATCTTAGCAGTCCTCTTAGCATGGCTGTATCATGTTGATTTTGAGAACACATTACAGCATGAATTAACATTTATAATAGCAAATACATTTTAATTAACTCGTGCTTTTACCATCTCATTTACATATGCATAAGCATGTGTTATCATTCTCACACCACAGGACAATATACTGCCTTGTTATCAAAACATTGATAAGATACCTGTAATTTTAATTTATCTCTGAAATTACTACTCTCGACTGTTTGAAAAGAGAAGTTTCCGAACAACAATTTGGAACACGTTGAAATTTATAACTTTCATGGTAACCACTGATTTCTTTCTGGTTATTTGAAGGATATGAATTGTGAAAATGTCCATTTCAATGGATGGTATTTCATTCTATCTTCATCTGAAGATACCTTTGCTTAATCGTATGAAAACCTTCCACCAATATAATCCAAAAATTGAAATGAATTTATCTTTTGCACATATGGACAGAACAAACGAAGGGTTTACAACTTGTGATGTCATGTACATGTACATGTTGTTGAATTCCCATTGAAGTCATTGGTTGAATTCTCACTGAAGCCACTGAATCCACTGAAGTCATTGAAATCTTAATGAAGCCATAGAAATTCCACCTGTCACTGAACTCACACTGAAATCATTCAAATTTGGGAAGAAGATACTGAAATCTGGCGAGAATTAACTCATTGAAACCTGGGGTGAAAGTCATGGGAAGTCTGGGATGAAGTCAATGTCGCTTGTGAAGCTACTGCAAGTATGGCGAGTCACAGGCTGCGGACTCCAATGACTCGAATGGGACTTCAAAAGACATCAAGGATTTTAGTTTACTTAAATCGAGGGATTAATAAATGTCAAGAGCACATGTTCTGAAGTCCTACTGAAGCCATTGTAGCCCATCTGAAGTCATCGAAATCTGGGGTGAGTGAAGTCGTTGCAAGTATGGAATGAAGTACGTGAAACCACCACAAGTCTGGGCAAGTCCGGACCGTGAACTTTAGAGATTATTGATGATTTTGTCAGACTTCAATCTGGCATCACTCAATGATGTCAGGCATTCAATGCCTGCAGTGGGACTTGGAAGTGGCATCACAAATTTTAGTTTTAGTTCAAAGAGACTTCAAGGACTTCAATGGGACTACAAGAAAATCCTTGTGGGAAGTCCTTTAAGTCACCCTTATAGAATTTTCTGAAGTCAGGCTGCATCTCTGAAGTCAGCATTCAGATGTACAGAATTTTTTACTTTAATGGCCTTCAATGGAACTTCAAGAACATCTCTGTGGGAAATCCTTTAAGTCTCATTACCTTCCATGGCATCTGTGAAGTCAGCAATCAGCTGTGTACAGAATTTTTAAAGTTGTAGCGCCCTCGAAATTTCGTAAACAGTTCAAACAACCAAGTGATGCAGTTCATGTGTTAAAAATTAATAACAGTTGTAATATTTTTAGAAAACTACTTCTAGCTTAGGTCAATAAGGAAGTTTTAAATTTAATTACTTAGAAATAGGATTCAAATGCAAATTTGACTAAAATCAGGAATTTTGGCATGATGGACAAGCACAACAGTGGATTTAAATTCAAATACCCGAAATACAAAAAATTAAATCTGGCCCATTTTTCTTGCCTGATCTGGTCCAAGTCTCTCCAACAAACTCCCACATTTGTGTGGTTGTCAGAATGCCCTGAATATGCGGAAATTGGGGTTTTTAGGAATACGGTATTCCTGATGAAATCGAAACACACATGGGCGGTGATCCCGCCAAGAGGTCAGCCATCACCTGACCTTTCCACATCTATCAGTGGGCAGCTACCACGAATAAGAAACCAGATAATGCACACAAGAGGGCGCTGAACCGCATAGCTTAATTGAGGGTGCATTCGTGTGAATCGTGGTAGGAAAGAAATTGTGGAGAAAAACACGACGTCAGGATTAGCATAAAAATTCAGGTAAATCATAAAGAGCAAGGTGAGTGACTAACCCCTGCGATAGCCGAGCTGGAGCGTCACGAAGAAATAAACTATAAACTCGTCTGAGAATGTTTTCTTAAGATGGTGGGAACGTGTTGGTAGGAAAAGTTGGAACATTTCCGAAAACGGTATCGATAGCAGATGACCTCACGAAGAGCATGGTTTTCAGTTTTTTAAATAGGAAATAAAAATGGACAAACTAACACACGATACAGAAGAATATTCATAACATCCAATATAGGCCTATTTTTTCTGAAGTTATAGAAAAAACAGAAGATTTTTTTGAAAAGTTGCCTGGAAGCCCTTTAGAAGCTGCACTTCCGAACAACACATCCATGCCTCGCTTTACAGCCAAAAAATTTCGCAATAACGGTCATTATGGGCCATAGATCAATGCAAAACGGGGGAAGTTGATGTCACATTTGTGCTAATCGAGTAATTTGAAAGGTAAGGCGAGCAATGCAAATGGAAACAATATCCTGCAACATGTTTGTCTGTATACAGTAGTTGGGGATGATCCTGTTTCAAAACTGTGGTCCAAATTTTGTTGTGTTGCTTCTTTTTAACGCAGTGTTAAAACGCTACAAAGAACCTCAAAAGTTAGTGAAAACATGGCAAAACAAAACAGTTTGAGCAATTTTTTAAACCATGTCTATTAACAACTGCGGATATACAGTAGTTATGTATGTCTTGCAAGGTGTGGATGTACTTTATACAGAGTTCATACCAAAATTTGCAACTCAATTTCCCTGACTTTCCCTGCCCTTTCCCTGACCAAATCTGATCAATTTGAGAACGCCGCAGGCAAATATTTTTACAAAAACTAGACCACAAAAAATTCTAAAAAAATATATTGGTGTTAATATTAACATGACAAGCAATGCCTGCAAATAAACATTTAAGAGGACGCTGTAGGCGAAATTTATAAAATAAATGAAGTCCTACTGCAATTTTGAAGACATTCTTAGAAATATTAATATTCAAGAGAATACTGGAGGCACTTTTTTGTTTAAAAATAAACTAGACTAGAAATGACAGATTTAATCTAAGCAGGCGACATCTTCAGAAAAATCAGATCTTAAATAATGAATTTTAGACAATACCTGCTATATTTTTCTTTCCCACAGCAATTTGCAGTAAAATATAGGAACATTAGGCAAACTGTTTCCTTGACCAACCCAAGAAATTGTCTCTCAATTTAAACATTTTTCTACGATGGAATTTAGCTCGTTTCTTTAAAAGGGAACGTCATTTTTGAAAAACTACTGGAAACAAAGAATTGTGGGTGCAATTTATAGGTTTTTTTTCACACAGATGAAGTGGAAATTAAAACTTCCAGTCAAAAAAATTGAAATTCTAAATTTTTTTGAAAGTTTTCCCTGACTCCTGCCTGACTTTTTCTGACTTTTTGGGCAAAATATCCACATTTCCTTGACTTTCCCTGACCGCATTTCATTTCCCTGACTTTCCTGATTTTTCCTGACGGTATGAACCCTGCCAGTTTATCCTTTTGATGTTTTCTTTCTGTCTCTTGTGTTTATCATAAACGTTTTAATAAACATTGGATATACGTGTACATGTACTTCAAAATCAGCCATGTTCCAAATGTTCACAAAATATATATTTCAACCCTACCTGTCTAGTAGACAAGAATTACACCTGAGTTGTTGAAATTTATCTTTTTTGTTTTTGTCTTTGCTTTTCTGTGTTTTTGTGATTATCCTAGCCTACCTTTCCTAAACAATCACAGGCAGTCACTGCCAGCCTATGAGTTGTTAGGATAAGCCCACTTTCTCATAGTGTCTTAAAACTTTTTATTCAACATAAAGTGAACCGTCTCTGCTTGTCTTCTACTTTCTCGAAGTCATTTTAATCGACTTCCAGACGTATTATTTTGGTACACAGATTAATTCCGTGAGATATTTCGCTGTATTAAAATTTTATGAACCAATGTCATTCTCTTCCCGATTAATTAACAACTTTAAACATAGACATAACACAATCGTAAATCCATCCAAACATGTCCTTCGTACTCCTTGGACGACCAGAAGTTTCATACAAGTTGAAGTCATAATATCTCCATGTTAATTAACATCATTATTATTTTTTAAGTTTTAAATTTAATTAAAACTTTTTAAATTTTATTCCGACAAATTAATGTCATGATTGGTATGAGAAGGAAAACGGGCTATAACATTAATTGTCCTACTTTAACTTTCTTTTCTAACTTATTTTGATTTCTGTTCCGAATCTGTACAGCTAAAAAATACTTAGTTAAATTCTAATTAATGAATTTACAAATAATAAAGTTTTTATGTAGAACGAATGAACGCCGTTAATACCAAATACGTGTAGATACACTTTCTCTTGACTTAATGTGAACTTTTACGGACCAATAACATGGAATACTTATGAAATAATCAGGAAATATACGCAGTTATTAAATACCGGTATAAAGCACTATAAAAACGAGGGATTACTTAAAAGTACGGATATGTCATGATTTATGTGAGAAAACTTAATTTCATCACGGTTTAAAAGTATATGAATATTTAGGTGAGCTTCCGTTCACGATTTATAATAATACACCCATTTTTTCAGATTGACCCACATTTTTTAACAAATCTCATAACGTTTCTCTATATTTTCCAGGTTTTTTTTTTAATTTTAAGAGCGCCGAATATTTCCACATTTACCATAAATCTCTACAAAATCCACTGAAACGATTGTCTTTAAAAATTCAAATTCCCACGGTTCAAGTTTTAACATTTTCCAAATTTTACAACATTTTCAAACTTTCTTTGTTCTTTCATACATCCAAATTTACCCCAGATACCCTCAAACACTTTCTGCACTTTAATTTACAGTATGTACATGAATTTTAGAAAAATTCACTTATTTATTATTAACCACTTCAAGGCTTACACCTCATTTGTGCTTTGGGAATCTTGAGAACAACCAGTATTTTTTGAAAAACTTGAGTAACTTGAGAAAAACTTTTGTAATCTTGAGGATTACAAAATTTAAGAATATGGACAATATTTCGATTTTATGAGAAAACGTAAAGAACTTAATAAAACAAATGGACCATTCTTCGAAATTACATACATTTTTAAAAATGAAAAATTGCTCAGGTGGGGAAATAATTGTTTGAAATTCATTTTAGAAAAATGTACATGAATAATCTCAGATTTACTAGTAAACGTATAATGGAAACATTTGATAAAACTGAATAATTTTCAGAAATGTGCGAATATGCTGGAGAAATTCTGTAAATTGAATTTACAGGCAATATTGCATAAAAGTAAAAAATTTCGAAATGCAAATTTAAAATGGAACTATTTTAACTAAAAATCCGTAGCTAAATTTAGAAAATGCTTAGAAATAAACTAGTAAAACAAAATGGGCATTCAACGAACTCACATTTTTAAGAGTAAAATTGCCCAGGTATGGAAAACAATTGAAATTCGTTTTAGAAAAATGCATGAAAATTTGAAGGATTTATAAGCTTACATGAACCTGTACAGAATATCAATAATCTCATGTTTACATGTATGTAAATGTTTACAGTAATATTTGACAAAATTCAATACATTTTGAGAAAGTGGAGAAAATGCCGGGGACATTCTGCAAAATGTATTTATTTGCATAAAAGTAAAACTTTTCGAAATGCCACCTTTAAAATTAGACTAAACTAAAATTTTCCGGAAAAATTTGGCAAAATGTTTTTATGTTTTAACAAAATATAAGGACAGAGGATAACACCCAATGCATTTTGAGGAATTTGAGAAAATGCTGGGAACATTCTGCAAAATGCACTTATATGAATAAAAGTAAAACTTTTCAAAATGCCACCTTTAAAATATACTTTTAAGTACAATTTTCTTGCAAAATATGGAAAAATGTTTTTATATATTTTTTACAAAATGTAAGGCCAGAGGATATTGGATTGTAGCAAGAAAAATGTACGTAACTGACAAAATTTGACAAAAACATGGGTAAATGTACTGTAAGCTCGTATACATTATGAAATTAAATGTTCAGAGCCTAAACCATCAAAATGGTGCAGCAATTTTTACTATTTGAGAGAAACCTGTCGCCATTCTGACATTTGGTAATGGCAGTTAATCTTTAGGTGGAAATATCTGACAAAACTGGCTACATATTAATGACGTGGGAAAATGTTGGGGAAATTTTGCCAAATCTGCTTAAGAGCAGTTCATAAATTAGACATGGGGAAGTTTTGTAGTTGTTATTAAGGAAACTTTCCAAAACTTTACGTCATTTATGGATGACCTCTTTGGGAAGTAGGAAGAAAGCAAAACGGAAGTTCGTCAGGCGTGTCGCTATTTCTCCATCAAAACACCATGTACTGTATTCATGAGCGTGCGAACGTCCTGGTACCCTGGACAGTCAGTCAGACATTCAGGCCCGGTTAGCCTTTCAAATATTTGAATAAAAAGCCTTCTTTGGCAAATTTCCTCAGCACGAGTTCCTTCCTCTGGAGCTATTAATGAAGATGCGAGCATCTAATTACATGGCAAGAAGCATAAAGCCAGCATCAATGGCCCACATGGAGCAACAGTGGAAAATGATGCGAATTTTGCCTGTCGTGCGAAAGTGTAATGACTCTTGGCACCCAACAATGAAGTCTTGGAAAAAAAACTAAGAGTTGGTAACCTACGATTGCGTCTTCTGAATAAAGAGAAGAAGGGAAAAGAACCTTTCTTTAGTCCACAAGAAATTAACAAATTGGAGAAACGATTTCGCACCCAATTTCGAAAAGTAAACTGCGGAGAAAACGATGAAATAGCTCCAGGACATGTCGAACAAACAGATCAAACTACGTTTAAATCTACAGTAAATCTCGCACAACAGAGGTTTAGCTACATGTACAAAGTGGACGAAATGCCATTTTGGTGACGTCATCCACATTGGTCATTCTGTTCTAAGATGAAGGGATTCGTACGTGAAAGTGGGCACGTGCAAGTTCAGTACTTGAACCACGAACTCGTAATTAATTTAAAAGAAAGTGGCAGAAATATATTCAAAAAGTCTGGAAAAAGCAATTTTCGATTCAATAGTTACGAGGGTAAATTGGCTGAAAACTGGCAGGTTTATAAGCCAACATATACCTAATCGGAAAGCAGGTTACTTTTTTCGTCCCCCAAGTAAAAATATCATTAGAACACAATTCAGATTGCCAATTGTCTGGAAATGACTATAATTGTTTTGAATTATTTCAAATGTTATTAAATGACGTGCATCCAAATTCAATTGATAGGTATGAATTTACGAGCCGTTGATAGCTATTGGCCATATTGCTATCACGAAATATCAATTATTTACCATTGGCACGGTTAAGAATTCACACTTAAGCTGTTGATCGAAGTTGACATCAAATGATTTTTATTTCATCATGAAACTTTACTAATAATTAAAGAAATTATAAACATTTGGTGATATTGGTATTAATTGCTTTTAGTGTAAGTTAATGAGGAAAATATTTTACTAGAAGATGAAACTGTAGGTCTATTTCAAAATGAATTTCAGAAATACTACAAGTTACAAGTTAGGAGCTATGGGTCAGAAAAGGTAATGGTAACAATTGACACCAATTAATAACAACTGAGCAATAACGATGATAAATAATAATTGATATTAAATGAACAATTAATTCCAATTGCTGTCATTAAACCTATTGATTGAATTGTTAAACAATTCCAATTTAAATTTACATGTAACCAATTGATATTTTTACTTGGGATATGAGGTATTGAAACTTTCAAAATGGTATTTTCTAAAATTATAGAAAATTTCATTCCTAAATTTCAGAAAATTTCATTTAGAAAGTTTCACGATACTAATGAAACTTTCTAAATGAAATTTTCTAAAATTGAATGTTCCCACTTGAAGGGTGCTTATGCATGGGTGTCCAATAGCAGACAACCAGCAGAATTTCACCGTGAAATTTTCACAGAAACTAATATCAGAACAAACTGCCAGAGTGATTTCAGCACACTAATATACAGTATTCAGTTCACCTGCCTAAACTGATATCCTTGGGACCGGCGCTGGATATTAGCTTAGAGAGGTTATTAGTTTGGACAGATTGGGGGCACTCGCACAAGATACAGAGGGGCAGGTGGTTAACATGTTGAGGTCACCTTCCTTTTAGTTAATGTGCTGACCGTCCGATCAGTTAAAATGTGGTCAAAATAGGGAGGTGGTCAACTTTGAAAGTTCTACTGTATTTTGTTAGTCTGATGTTTTTCCCTCCACGTTTGGTATTTTGCCTCATTTTCTGCATTGCAAACTGTAGTATTAGTTTTTTCAACGTTGTGGGATAAATAAAAACGAATGCAAAAATTATCGAATATCAGAATAAAGAGGTTTATTAGACTTAACATGGGCCACACGTCAGGACAGTTACCTGACATTTGTTTAGAGAGGTTATTACTTTAAACATTATTTGTATAGACAGGTTCCACTGTACTAGCCAACTGTTCTAGCAAACAAAAGCATTTGCTCCAAAACAGCTTGCTATTTTATATCAGAAATAAGCTTAACAGCAGTATTTTTTATCAAAATGCCACCAGATGGCACTGTTTTCTAGTGGTTTCCCATACTGTTATCTGTAGTTCAATTGTGATCATCGATTTCAGTAGGAAAAATCAAGTTTTCTTACTGGGAAAGCGAAACGATTTAAAGGATCGTTCAGCGGTCATAAAAACTCTATTAAACAAACATCATCGTATAATACACGACAAAAATACATTCGCATCTCCGTATTAAACTTGTTAATCCACTAGGTTGCAGCTTCATTATACCTGCTAGGCTTACTTTGAAAAAGAAGAAGAAAAACAACTGATATATCACACATAGGAAGCTTTGAAAACATCAAGTCCAAATCAAGTCTGTCTGATAAAAATAATCGACCTTCCATACAACAGCAATTTAGCTTCAGAATAGATTCGAAGAGTTAAATTTCAACTGGCGTTTACAGTATTTCGAGAAGAATTTGATTAAATTCGAGCTCCGCAAATCGGTTGATGAAAAACACGAAAATGGTCTACCAATTTTGATGTCGGTTTGACCATTGGGTTTGGGCAATATCAACCACTTTTTCCCACAGAACCATGCAGAGAATGATATAAAATTTTAATGTTAATTAACATTAAAAATACTTCCATTGACCACGATGACCGGAAAGTTGTTTGTTTGTTTGTTTATGGAATTTTTAACGTTGGCCTATTTTCGCGCCTATTGGGCCCATCACCAACGCCAGG